>JAQQZZ010150058.1:0-12625 GCA_030265115.1 Mopalia vespertina | reverse complement strand
GTGAGTGAGTGAGTGAGTGAGTTAGTGAGTGAGTGAGTGAGTGAGTGGGTGAGTGAGTGAGTGAGTGACTGACTGAGTGAGTGAGAAGATTTAACTAAGAAGCACATTTTGTTTCGCTTATTTATATAATTTGCTAGACATGTATTAACATGCTGGCTTATGAGTAAGGAATCAAACCACACAGACACAAGACTGTCCGTCTCCACATATACACAATAGAGAAGATGTATCGAGGTTCTACTATAGACAGGTTAATTAGGCTTGAAGAAACTTTTCCTGTGTAATTAATCAACGAGAACTCATTTCATCGTGGCCCTTTCTCTAATTACGATCACAGACTTATCAAATTGTCTAGATGTAGTTAGTGTGAAAGCGTGGTTCCAATTCACTAAGTGACTTGTTGGCCAATAAGAACGGTCCATAGAGTAATCTTTGATTTATAACCAGAAGGCTTGCATCAGTTGGTTCAATCTAAACGGAAACCACCGAGAAGCAACATGGACGAAGATGCAAGTATAGGAGCCGGGCTACTGTTCGATTCTGTTCGCCTGGCTAAGCTGAGAATAATACGTTTTATTTTAGAAGCCGTTGACGGGGATCTCGTTAACGCAAGGGACATTAAAGGAAGATCGCCTCTTATCATGTGCTGTTTTATAAGGGTAAGATTTAAGATTATTTTTTTACATTTTTTTCTGAGATGCTCTACAGCTAAATCTTCTACTGTGCAGTGGGCCACAGCTTTTTACAATCTGTATTTCCTCAAAGAATACATGGTATACGGTACTATTCGCAGTGATACTCGAATATCGTATGTAGACGGACCGTTAATTTGTATAAAATCGCAGTGATACCCGAACATATCGCATGTAGACGGACCGTTAATTTGTATAAAATCGCAGTGATACCCGAATATATCGCATGTAGACAGACCGCATCTTGGATAAAATCGCAGTGATACCCGAATATACCGCATCTAGACAGTCTGTATCTGTGGATAAATCGCAGTGATACCCGAATGTATCGCATGTAGACAGACCGTATCTTTGGATAAAATCGCAGTGTTACCCGTATATACCGCATCTAGACAGTCAGCATCTGTAGATAAAATCGCAGTGATACCCGAATATACCACATGTAGACAGTCAGTATCTTTGGATATAATCGCAGTGATACCCGAATATATCGCATGTAGACAGGCCGTATCTTTGGATATAATCGCAGTGATACCCGAATATATCACATATAGACAGACTGTATCTGTGGATAAAATCGCAGTGATACCCTAATATATCGCATGTAGACAGACCGTATCTTAGGATAAAATCACAGTGTTACCCGAATATACCGCATCTAGACAGTCAGTATCTGTGGATAAATCGCAGTGATACCCGAATATATCGCATGTAGACAGACCGTATCTTTGGATAAAATCGCAGTGATACCCAAATATATCGCATGTAGACAGACCGTATCTGTGGATAAAATCGCAGTGATACCCGAATATATCGCATGTAGACAGACCGTTTCTTTGGATAAAATCAGCTCTCGCAGTAAATACAGCGATAGCGTAGCAAACATAACGTTTTCGCGGATCAGATAACAAATCATTAAAAAAAGCGAGACAGCGAGTGAACTACTTTTCAAGTGAGTAGGCCTAAGGTCCCGGCATGAGGAACGAAAACTCTTACGAGTTACTGTTTACGCGGAGTAACTCAGGGTTTTTAATTTAAGTTAAAATCTTCGCAGAATAATGTTTGACGCCGAACTGCTTATTTATGCTCTCGCGAGGTGTACATTGAACTGATTGGAAATCAACACCAGATGAAGATTGGATCAATGGGTTATTGAGGTGGCGTTCTGTTAGCTTCTTTATCAAATAGTTTAATCATTACATCCAATCCAAAACGAATCTGTTTTAATTCAATCAATTAATTTTACAAACTTAATTAACTGTTCTGTTATTTATTGGAAACATTTCAGGTTATGTTGTCATTATTTGTGTAACACGTATTTGACCTTTCATCCATCTGCATAGTGTAGGCTTAAACTGTTTGTTTGGTGGATACAAATATGTACAACCACTGGGGTATATCTACACCTTACAGCAAAGTCTGACATCAACAGAACACTCCATGATTCACGTTTTGTTTTTTACATAAGACAATAGTATGTTTTTTACATAACTAAAGACAATAGTATGTTTTTTTACATAACTAAAGACAATAGTATGTTTTTTACATAACTAAAGACAATAGTATGTTTTTTAGGAAGAAATTAGCCGATGTCGAGCCTTCGCATTGATTCTGAAATATGGCGCCGATTCAAACCTGTGTGACGATGAGGGGAGAGATGCTCTCAGTTACGCCTGTGAAATGAAATGCAATGATTTGGTCAGAATACTGGTGAGATATAACGTAAACCCGGATATTTCGGACAGCAAAGGTAAATAACTCCCTATTGGCTAACATACATAGTTATATGATAACAAAGGTAACTAACTGCTTTCTGTGGAACATTGTCTAATGGTTTCCACTAATTCAGACATATCTAATAACAAAACCAGCTAAGGCCTTGCTGGACCCTTTGATTCATTTTGAAGAAAACAATTTCTCTAAGCCCATTATGACACAGACTATATATGTAAGAACATAAATGTATACATTGTGAAAAGCTTGAACATTCAGGATTCCAAATGTAGAAATTTGGTCCGACAATAACTTTGGAACTTATTGCAAACTGAATTAATGTCAACAGAAAAAAATACGGCACATTTTTGCGGCTTTATTTCTCAAAGGGTAATTGCTATAACACCAAATACATTAGCTTATTTAATTGAATAGTCTTTGGACTAAACAGTGTGTTTCAGTTTTTTCGAAACTTTGTTAAGAAAGAATATTGTGAACATTTTCTATTCATCTTTAATAAGTCATATAAAAATACAAACTATATTTTTCGAAAAAAATGATTTAAAAATCTAGGCCGAACTTAAATAATGATGCCTACACTGTCTGGTTTAAAATTTGACTCGTGTGAAGTCTCTACGATGAAAAATAAGCAACTTTCTGTGGAACCAGCGAAAATCTTAAATAAGTATTTAAAGATTGATTATCATATCATGTGTACAATTGGTGTAACACCATGTGGTAAGCCTATTTCACTAGGGCTATTGAATTATCAGATTAGGCAGTGCAATAAACACTTTTCTTCATTCATCATTGGAACAACAACTCAACATATGACGAAAAACTCCTTAGTCGTTAGCCTACTCTGTTGTCATAATCCCAATAATCCCCTACCTCGTCAATGGCGTCATATGCTTACTTAAAAACTAAAGTAAAGGCTTAAACTTGTTTTTGTTATTAGAATTCTGAATTAATTGCTTCACTATAATAAATTTTGAATGTTTAACTTTGATTAAAAAGAATAACAATTGTTCAGTACATTTTGAGCCCAATAGGTCCAGCAGATCTCAGTGTCGACCAATGTGACCAATTGTCCAGTCAAATATTCATTGAGTGACAAATGGCAGAAACCACAACCATAGCGTAGTATTTAGTCCAAACCAAGTTTCCAATTATCTGGTCCAAACCCAGCTACTATTGTCGAGTTCAAATCCAGTTACCAATTGTCTTGTCCAAACCCAGTGACCAATTGTCTAGTCAAAACCCAGTTACCAATTATTTAGTCCAAACCCAGTTACTAATTATTTAGTCCAAACTCAGTGACCAATTGTCTAGTTCAAACCCAGCTACTATTGTCTAGTTCAAACCCAATTACCAACTGTCTTGTCCAAACCCAGTGACCAGTTGTCTAGTCAAAACCCGGTTACCAATTATTTAGTCCAAACCCAGTTACTAATTGTCTTGTCTAAACCCAGTTACTAATCATTTAGTCAAAACTCAGTGACCAATTGTCTAGTTCAAATCCAGTGACCAATTGTCTAGTCAAAACCCAGTTACCAATTATTTAGTCCAAACCCAGTGACCAATTGTCTACTTCAAACCCAGTTACGAGTTGTCTAGTCCAAACCCAGTGACCAATTTTCTTGTCCAAACCCAGTGACCAGTTGTCTAGTCCAAGCCCAGTGACCAATTGTCTAGTCAAAACCCAGTGACCAATTGTCTAGTCCAAACTCAGTTACCAATTGTCTTGTCCAAACCAAGTGACCACTTGTCTAGTCCAAACCCAGTTACCAATTGTCTAGTCCAAACCCAGTGATCAATTGTCTAGTCCAAACCCAGTGACCAATTGTCTAGTCCAAACCCATTTACCAATTGTCTAGTCCAAACCCATTTACCGATTGTCTAGTCCAAACCCAGTGATCAAGTGTCTAGTCCAAACCCAGTGATCAATTGTCTAGTCCTAACCCAGTGACCAATTGGCTAGTCCAAACCCATTTACCAATTGTCTTGTCCAAACCCAGTGATCAATTGCCTAGTCCAAACCCAGTGACCAATTGTCTAGTCCAAACCCAGTGATCAATTGTCTAGTCCCAACCCAGTGACCAATTGTCTAGTCCTAACCCAGTGACCAATTGTCTAGTACAAACCCAGTGATCAATTGCCTAGTCCAAACCCAGCTACCAATTGTTTAGTCCAAATGCAGTGACCAATTGTCTTGTCTAAACCCAGTTACCATTTGTCTAGTCCAAACCCAGTGACCAATTGTTTAGTCCAAACCCAGTGACCAATTGTCTAGTCCAAACCCAGTTACCAGGTGTGTCGGTTATCTTTGGTCTTTAAAAATGAACTTGGGTTACAAGGTTGGATTAATGATATGTTTATTTCATTTTGACAGAAAAGACTCCTCTGATATCGTGCCACTGTTAGATTAATGTAATGTGTGTTTGAATTTGACAGGAAATACACCCCTGATTTACAGTGCCACTGTTGGTAATGATATTGCAATAGATATCTTAATACGTCATTTCCGGAGGCTCGGTTTGCGTGTTGATCACGTGAACAAAGAAGGATTCACTGCCCTTTTGATGGCCGCAAAAATGGCAAACAGTCATTGTGCGCAAATGTTGGTTCTGCAAGGAAAGGCCAGCATTTTACACAGAGATAGAATGCACGGTATGTCAGCAGAAGAGTGGCTAAACACACACGGAATTTCTCTAAAAGAATCGTTGAAATACGCCTGCAGGACAGCTAAGCTGGAGAAAGTACGCAAAGTGTTGTCGGTAATTCATTGTACCAAGAGACATAAGAGTCACACCGCAAAGAAACCAGTGCTTGAGAAAGTAGACTCCCAGGCAGATGGAAACGCTGATCAGAGGGTATCGCAAAAGACCGACAGAAGACAATCGCTTCCATGCGACTTAAACTGGAGTTGGGAGGAAGATGTAACACCATCACATGAGGTACATGCTAAACACGGTCCTGTCATGACCAAGTTACGGTCTGAATCAACCAAAGACCACAGGAAACCCCGGGGGAATCGCTCAGCTTCCCTATGCATCCCCACATATAAGGGTTCGAAGCAGACCCGTGGAAAATTCGTGGACAGACAACATTCTCTGGACAACTCACAAGAACTAGAGAACTACAGGACGCGGTTACCTGAGTTAAGCCTAAACAAGAAGCTACCATTTTCCATGGATAAGTCGGAATTCGATGAAGTCCTTGACAGGTTGAGTGATAGCGAGGGGTCCGCCAGTTCTACGGATACCGAGACTGCATCCCTGACCTCCGTGGAGAAACTCGAAGATCAGATCTCTACATTGTTTTAGATGATTTATATTGGTTTCCTTAAAATACGCACCATTAATGATGAGACATGAAAGAATCGCTTCTTTCAGACTTGAATACAAACTTTCAGAATTTAGTATGAGACAACATATCAGTTGCAGCACTGGAAACCAAACTGTATTCCATGGATAACATGACCTGTATAAGCGACTTTTAAGTGATGTAAAATACTAAATATTTATAAACAAGCTGATGCGACATTTGGAAGCTTGGTATATGCTCTGCAGATAAATAAAACAAATGACACCTTGCATCATCACATTTTGTGTTTAAACGTGACATAAAGACATACGCAAGCCCTGATATACATTGGCTCAACACTATCTTTTTATTTTTTCACGTGTAAGTTAAGCAGGTGATTTTACGAACGTGCTTGACACTGTTTCGGATTTTGTAAATCCACGTTTTCACGATGCGCAGATTAAAATACGATTTAAAAAGCCTGCATAAGTTAGGCTCTGATCTCATACAATATTGTAGGTTGTGACTTTATGTTTCATATAGCGTATGCTGGATGTAACTAGACCAGTTATGCTGAACATAATAAGAACAAACCGTCAGTAACGTCCGCTTAGTCGGCGGCGGGTCATTTAGGCCTATCTACCAGAATGTGAAGCGGCTCTTTGATTGGGCAATCAAACAAAGCAATATGCCCCCTTTGCAGGCCAAAGTGTCAGATCGTAATGCGACGATCTAACTAAAGGCCAACGTTTTAGATATGATTTTTATTTCGTTTCACGATGTAATTAGTCTACATGACCTTTTCTCATTCGATAAGCCTAAAGATGTAGAGCATGTCATATTTGGTCTCACCAGTACAATCCAAATAAATCGTATGTTCCCTTACATGCTTCTATTAAGTTAAATGTGTGTTTAATTGCGTCGATCGTGTCGAATTCGAAAATCCCATCTACTTTTAGTATTGTGTTCAGTTGCTCTCGAGCAATATCTAATTTTCACAGAAAAGAGGTGGGACAAACACCCGAAAGATAAGATCATTCTTATGCAAATAAAGTAAACACTTTTAACCAAGCTTTCGCTTTTGAAATCCTGCGATAATCGTCCGATTACAATGCAATGATGTCACCGCTAATATTTATTGTTTTATGAACAATAAAACAAAAGTGGACAAAGAAGGCTTTTCCAGCACTAAAGTAAGACATGAGATTAGAAGAGATGTCAACATGAAAATGAAAGATGATCATTCCGATTTGTGAATATGTATATTGCTCAAACGACACTTGTCACCTGTGTAAGCCCGGAGTCGATGTCACCGGAGTAAGTCCGGAGTAAATGTCACGGGGTTAACTGGGTAAATGTCACCGGAGTAAATCCGGAATAAATGTCATCGGACTAACCGGGGTAAATGTCACCGGAGTAAGTCCGGAGTAAATGTCACCAAACTAACCGGGGTAAATGTCACCGGAGTAAGTCCGGAGTAAATGTCACCAAACCAACCGGGGTAAATGTCACCGGAGCAGGTCTGGAGTAAATGTCACCAGACTGACCGGAGTAAATGTCACCGGGTTAACTGGGTAAATGTCACCGGAGCAGATCCGGAGTAAATGTCACCGCAGTAAGTCCGGAGTAAATGTCACCAAACTAACCGGGGTAAATGTCACCGGAGTACGTCCAGAGTAAATGTCACCGGACTAACCGGGGTAAATGTCACCGGACTAACCGGGGTAAATGTCAACGGTCTAACCGATGTAAATGTCACCGGACTAACCGAGGTAAATGTCACCGGACTACCCGGGGTAAATGTCACCTGACTAACCGAGGTAAATATCACCGGACTAACCGGGGTAAATGTCACCCGAGTAAGTCCGAAGCAAATGTCACCGGACTAACCGATGTAAATGTCACCGGACTAACCGAGGTAAATGTCACCGGACTAACCGAGGTAAATGTCACCGGACTAACCGGGGTAAATGTCACCGGACTATCCGAGGTAAATATCACCGGACTAACCGGGGTAAATGTCACCGAACTAACCGAGGTAAATATCAACGGAGTAAGTCCGGAGTAAATATCACAGGGCTAACCCAGTAAATGTCACCAGACTAAGTCCAGAGTAAATGTCACCGGACTAAGTCCAGAGTAAAGGTCACCGGACTAACCGGGGTAAATATCACCGTACTAACCGGAGTAAATGTCACTGGAGTGAATGTCCACAAGTAAATTCCCCAAGAGAAAATTTAAAACGAGTAATGTCGTAGGATCAAATGTCACCGGAGCAAATATCAAGGATGAAAATATCGCAGGAGATCAAATGTTGCTGGTGTAAAAGTCACGGAAGAAAATATCAGCGGAGTAAACGTCGAAGGTGCAAATATCAACGGGATGTATGTCGCAAAGTGAAGAAGGCAGACTTATCGAAATCAACACGAATCGATAGTAGACACAGAGGTACAAGCATAACATTTGTAAATAAATAATATAAAATGTCCGTAAAACGCTCCCCATTCGATTTATGAACTTCTTTTAACATGTTCTGTAAGTTGTGTTAGTTTTTATCTCTCACTAGATTGAATCAATGTTAATGGAAGAGGAAATAGAATTAATATTCCAGCCATGGTTTACAATCTCAGGTTCCAGTTTTGTTTAAAGATGGTTAAAACGTTATGATCAATTTCAAGCTCCCCAATTGAGTCTCCGTAGTATATCCCATGTTCGATTATCGTAAGATTGTACATTTGTTACGGTTTCAAAGTTCATGTTTTGGTTGGAAAACGATCATGTAACCATAACATTTGTGAACGAATTTCGTCCACGTACGGACATCCCCATTAGTAGCAATTTCCTCCTTTGGTCGGAAAACCGTCACGGAACGTTCAGAAACAATTCCTACTCGTCTTTGTGACACTATTAACAATATGTTTCGGTAGAAACCAAAGAGAAAGAAAATAACCACCAGCGATTTTATTTTTTTTACAGTTTTTATTGTAAACATAAAATTAACAACAATAGCAGTGTTATACAGTATAGTATACAATGGCAGAAACACTTTAAGAAATACAAATGAAGGTTAGAGAAAATGAAAATGTAAGGCTTATATAAAGTAACTTACGTATATAGTATACAATGGACCAGCTTATAAACCTGCCTAATAGTTGAGTTCAAGTGAGTTGACTTCCCTCAAACCGATCTGTGATGGCAATCTGTAACTTCTTTGAAGTCAGCAGCAGTAAATCCTTGAATTCATAGTTCCAAGGTATAACACTCGGAATTGTTCAGAATATATCCACAACAGGATAAGCACCAAAGTCCTCAAGGGGACGCGTATAATATAATATATCCACAACAAGATAAGAGTATTCAAAGGGACTGGTATATAAAACCCAGTTCCGGTATAAATCCAGACTTGGTTCAGAACTCAACGAAGTATAAATATAGGAATAACACTGGCCAAATGCTGTTACGATATTAGCCACAGTGATCAGCAAACTGTTCTCCCTTCAGACGGCTTGGCTGACTGATTCACTCTTTGAACTCAGTTGTGAACCTAGACCAGTTTGATTTCACTTATATAGAGAAATGTAGAAGTTTCCAGATATAATTTTAGAATAACATCACATAGAACACTCTTTTAACCAATCAATAGATTTCAAAACAATTAGCTTAGGTGAGAGAAGCTGCGAGAATAGTCAAGATGTAAACAAAGACCAACTGACCGGTGATAGCTGGGTCACAAAAGTTACCAGGATATTCAGTATGGTTTTAGATGTCCACTGTACATGTATCTATTTATAGCACAAATAGAGAAAACTCTCAGAAGCAAATCATATTATCCGAAACATATGCCATGGCCGGTAATATAGTTCCTTTCTGAGCTATGTTTTTAACTTTTCCGTAATATATTTCATTGCCGGAAATATAGTCCCTTTCTGATATTTGTTCAAGTTGTGAATGTTTTGATAATACCATGCCATAATCGATTATAGTTTATTCTGGTTCAATTTGAGGGGTTCAAATACTGTGAATCAAATTATGATTGAATCTATGTTCAACTATTATGTGAAAATTCTAATATTGCCATCAGGGATTGTGTATATCACATACATATATATTTGTTCTTTGGTGAACAGAAGTTTCCTAAACATTCTAATATTACCATGATGGATGTGTTTAGTTTATTCTGATTTCTGAGCCAGCTCAGCAAATACACTTATCGATTATTTATAAGCTGATTCCCGAACTTTTTGATGGACTGTTCTTGTGATCCAAGACAGTATGTTCAGTAAAGAGTCAGTAGTTTTCTTGAACACTTATTATTATTGGGTGCCCAACAATTTGATTAATTCTATCGCCAAGATGACAGGACATTAAATCATTGTATTACAAATCACGCCATTCATTTTCTCAACTCATTAACTCTCTTTATTGGTATCCTGAACTTTCTAAAGTTACCATGGACTGTAATAGTCTAGTGTGAGCCAATACATGAATATATTATTGCTCATTTATTTGATGAACACGGCCATGATTTTGCGACATTTTGTCATTATTGGTGTCATGTACAAGTTGACAACAACATCGAATGCTACGATACAAATGTTCTGTAGTGTTCAAGTTTATTGTGTTCTAGTTAAGTTTCATCTATGCCATACCATAGCTAAAACATATCGATGATAACTTAATAGTAACCATTATTGGTTTAACTATGGTTTCTTAAATGCCAATCAACCAATCAAAATATATTAACCAAACAAATTTATAATATGAGCTTAGTTACCAAACGTGCCTTAGTATTGAACAAACTCAATCGTTAGAGGATCTACCGATCTAGATTGCTCTAAGTTGATTTACCACACAGTTATTTTCTTTAGAGAGGGCTGAGTCACTTCTTATGTTATATTGCGTTTTCACCTCTAAATTTCGTTTAAAGTGTTTATATTGTATGTTACATGTTTCTTATCTATTTATTTGTGTATTATTTTGTTAACCAACAATCATTTCATTTCTACCTCTTTAGTCATATATATTTCTTATGAGTGCCTTGGTCCATAACAATCTATTCTCAGACCTTAGGGAGTTACCATTTCTGTCAGAACCTGATATTACTGTCCAAATCGAATGCTATTACTTTGATGTTTTGAAAATCTTTGCATTAACCCAATGCAACTGAACCCCACAGAAAACTATGCAACATACTTAACTGATAAGTGATAATAATCCCTATGAAGAAAATCCTTGGAACGGTATTGAAACATGACATTGTTCTGACTATTTAGAAAAAAACTTGGAACGGTATTGAAACATGACATTGTTCTGACTATTTAGGAAAATACTTGGAATGGTATTTAAACACGACATTGTTCTGACTATTTAGGAAAATACTTGGAATGGTATTTAAAACCGACATTGTTCTGACTATTTAGAAAAAAACTTGGAATGGTATTTAAACATGACATTGTGCTGACTATTTAGGACAAAACTTGGAATGGTATTGAAACTTGACATTGTTCTGACTATTTAGAACAAACCTTGGAATGGTATTGAAACATGACACTGTGCTGACTATTTAGAAAAAAACATGGAACGGTATTGAAACTTGACATTGTTCTGACTATTTAGAAAAAAAGCAGAAAAATGCATCTAAAGTATACTATGCAAGTCGGTGACACATGTAAAGTTATTTATTACTCTTCAGAAAAAAAGCAGTAAGAGTTATTACGTCGCATAGACTAAGCCATAGGCCCACCATGGAGCTCTTTATAGCTCCATGGCCATACCAAACCCTGATTTCTTCGTAAAAATATTTTACATCTACCTGAAATAAATGATTTGCAAATATTGCAGTTTAGTAAAAAATTCATACACCATTCTTATCTTATCCCTTCAGCGTTATAAACTATTTATAGAACAACTAGAACTGTGTCTGTTCATGATACCCGTCAGTCTTCTGTTAATCTCCACTGCCCCTTGTATCGCTAAGATTTATCACGTTTAACATTAGCCTACGAGTTAAAGATCCCACGGTTTGGAATAGATTATAAAATATAAAATCCATATCATTGTTCAAGAGCAATACTACGACATTTCTTTTAAAAGAGCTCATTGAATGATCATTTAAACTTAATGTTGTGATTTGCTGTTTTCTGTTTTCTTTGTTTGTCCTGTAATGTAATTGTATATATATACTGTAGCCTACATTTATAAGTCTTTTTATATTGACTTAACATATGCCTATACGTTTTATCCTTAACCCTATGAAAACTTACATGGGATCATGGGAGAAAAGCCTGTGTCGTTTAGTACGAGGCTTTGTATGAAAAGCTACCAAAAGATCTTCGGTTATCTCCCTTTGCCTCCAGTGCGCCATCTGGCGATTAATTTCATTTTTTGACGTTTCTTGTCGCGGATACACATTTGTAAACTAACAGTTGTAACAAAATTTCGTGTTGAATTTAAAATAATTTTAACCACCCAGTAATCAGTTCAGTTTCATGAATCGTCTACCATAATTATGTGGAGGAAAGTTTCGTAGATATATTTTGCGCAAAGCAAGTGAGGGTTTGTTTTGTTGTTGTTGTTTTTGGCCATTTACTGATCAGCTTGCTGATAACCTAGGGTCCGTTCACATATCGACACTAGAATCTTATACTCAGCCGTTCTTTTTAAGCAAGTCAATGCTAATTTATAAAACAAAGACCGTAAGAATATAGATTATCGTCTACGAGACCAGTAAATTCCTTCTTTTTTTTTTACACACATAAAAGCTTGTTTACTCTAGCATTAAAAGCAGGTGGTTGGAGAGAGCTTCATGTTGCCCTGGTGGTCTCAGAGCTAAAGGGAAACAGGAAGCCGATCTGTTTGTGGTGTCTGTATTGCGTCCTGTTATTGTCCTGTATTTGTCCCGTCTTGTCTTTGTT
>JAQQZZ010150047.1:0-12626 GCA_030265115.1 Mopalia vespertina | reverse complement strand
TTCGATTTACCGTTCACGGGATCGAGTCCGTCTGTCGACCATCAGGTATATGAGTGAGTCACACGATGTGGCTCCGGAATCGCCGGGGTGGTATTTACGAGGTTTCTTCCCGGTTTTCTACACCAATTAGGCAATGAGCCGTGTGAAGTGGACAATCCGTCGTCATATAAATGAAATACCCTTGAGTACGACGTTAAACCCCAATCAAACAAACAACCAAATCCAATATACCGCGATTTTCACAAACTGCAAATGAGTTGCCCATAATTCAAGAGTGAAGAAGCATACCAGACTGGTCATCGACCCTTGCCGAATAAAATCTAACCGGCGCAAGACATACGATTTTGCTTATCGACTGCGCACATCTTACACTCTACGTCGCCCTATATTTTATTGCTTGGGCGATAGAAACAATACCGTGTACACTATCGAATAGGGAGTTTCATGCTTCTAATTATTGTGCTGATTTAACTTGGTTCACACCGCTTGACATAATCAGATACACGTCACTTCACTTTAAGTTCCGATCAGGCAACCCAATGACAGCAATAGTTATCAGATGGATTTGACAGTTCCTAGATGAATACACATTGATTTTTACCCGGCAGTGAACTGGATTGTTTCGGATAAATCTGTCATATGGAGCCAAGAGAAAATGGACTTTCACTGGGCACTGTTAAAGCCAAACTAGTTGTGTCCATGTGACATGTTACAGCCATCAGACACAATCATATTTGCCTTAATTAGTTCAAGCCAAAATGGGTCTATTTTTAGTGTCAAATGTTGTGATTTGTTCTAATCAAAGAAACTTTGCGCTGTTCTAAAATGCAATTCAAATCAGTGTATCACTACTACTGACACGTTTCTAGAAGGTGTGTTACTAACGATTTGAACGGGTCTTATCCTGTTAGAATCATATATTGTTTTGTTTGCGAATTAAGACTACACAAGCATCATAGAAAACAGTCAATCAAAAAATACATCACGAATGTAATAGTATTTATCTTTTTATTGCCGCAAAATCTCCTTTCCTGTTTCACCTTACCCCATTTAATGTATTGTTCAAATGTGTGGTACGTTTTGTTGTCTCCAAAGGCGTGCCACTAAATTTTTTTTTAACAAACTAACGAGAACTATATATGAAACTAAAATGGCTCCCTCTCAGTTTTAAATACAAATTGAACACTTATTCTGGTACTTAAATATGTTCACAAAATATCGCCAAATAATCTATGGTCAAAATTTAAATTGTATAACAATCCACTGGAAAAACATGTAAGGCAACGCAAGCATGCACAAAAATATTTAGGGGGAATCATTTATTGTCTGAAATTTTTCCTTAGTTTACATATAAAAGGTATATTTGTATGTATGAGCATATTTAAAAATGTATATGTGAATATGTCATTTTACATAACATAACCTTATTTTTGTTTATTTATTCTGATTGAATTATTTATTTATTTAAAAATAATTTTACACTTAAATACATATTTTAATCCATTTGTTAAGTACTTAAATATGATATTATTATTGTTATTCATCTGTATTTGTTATTTTAACTCAACCTGTACAAAAAAGGAATTTTAGTTTTTGTGAGTCATTGGGTTTTATTAATAAAGAGTGTCTATCACCCTACAAGTATGTAATGCATAGAAAAGAACAAACAATATACAACCAACTGAAATCAGTTCCTATCTCAAATCTGTGTTATAAATCTGCCAAAACAGCAGCACCTTACGCCAAATCACGGATTGTATTTTTTACACCTAGAAGGAAGTCTAAATTTTAAATTCTCTTCTACAAAATTACAAACATGGGACTGGACAAAAAAGTGATATCTACACTAGCATACTGTCTAAAAGTGAGATCCATCAGCGAAATTCCGCTATTATACTCGCAATGTATTGTTATCTACGTAAACCTTACCTAAGCAATGTTCTCCGGTCACCTAAAACTGTCGCAGAAATGTGGTCCAACACGAGAATTTGGCCGTATATATTTGTAGCATAGACAAAAAAGTGACCATGAATTTTTTAGTCGATGTAACATTTTGACCAAAACTTGGTAACAAGTCTGTTTGCTTGTGCTGTTTGACCAAGTTTATCTTGATCCCTCGGGCTGCGATCAAAGTATGTATGACCTAGGTGACCAAATTATTCCAACAGTGTATGTGACAAAAAATGCCCATAACAATCCCGATTATATTTTTCAGACAAAATGATACGACCTCTTTATTTTCAGCTTGAATTTTCACCTCCCGATGTATTGTCAAAGGCTATGTATGCTATGTTATTCTATTTTCTAGCTTAAATACTACTCTCATTGATTTGTGTTTTTGTTTTCTCTCTTTTGTTTGACCGTGTGAGTTTATGAATTTTGCCATTCATTTACATATCCCTTAACCGATTAAGAGACTCCGCCTGGTTCTCTGTATGCTACATCAATCTGTGATCTCTATCATACAATGTAATGTTATTACGAGGAACCCATTTGGTTAGAGAAGCTTTCAAAACTTATGTCATTCAACCAGGAGTCTAACGTACTGAAGAGAAACATTGACCAAAACGTACCACGTCATTTTGAGCTTTGTAATCATAGCTAAATACGTACAAAACGATTGCCATGTAGTGTAATGCACAAGTAGACGCCGTCTTGGTAAGCGAGGTCAATTCTGAGCATAATTAATTGTGAATTTTAATACCAGTGAAGGAGTTCTCTCTAGTATCATTAATAGAAGAAAAAACAAAACCCTCATCGTCTTATGTCACTTAATGTAGTAAATTAGGCGATACACACTTACACATGTTCTTAGGGGCTGTCGAAATGAGAAAACTATCTTGAGCATCATTTATCTCTTGATACGGACCTTCATCCTACCTTACCTGTAGCCTATTTATTTACTGCAGCAGAGGACGCTCAAGACGATCTCTTACTATATATAAATAATTTTGACACAACTTTTTTAACTACAGTTTTTTGTGCAAGTTATATTTGTAGGATGAAATGTTTCATACCACTTTGGTATCGGGATAAACAAAATACTCACTGCATTTATTAAAATCCGAATCTCCGTTATGGTGACATACACAACTGAAATCTGACTGTAGATGACAAACACTTTACTTTTACCTTAATAAAATAATGATGAAAGATTAAACCATGCTATTTTAAGCGACGGTAAGCGCAAATAGAGTTTTTGTCACAGTTTGAAGACGTTGGCGCGCTCGAACATAGATAAAAGAGTGCGGCCGTGGCTTAGTGGTTGGCATGTCTTGTTATTAATCCTGCTTCGATATATACCGTTTACGGCTTCAAGTTCGCATCAGGTATATGTTGACCCTGCAATTGCGGTGCGGTTTTACCCCTATTTGAGCATCGAACATTGTTAAATAGACAATCCTACGTCGTATAAGTTAAACACTCTTGAGAACGACGTTAAACCCAAATCAAACAAACAAGCCATCAAAATATAATCGTGAAACTCTATTCATTGAGATGATGTTTGAGCTGTGTGCCGCCAACATCCGATAGGTCAACCCTTCTATCTGTCGACTAATCTCCGATCTCTGACCGACAAATGTGTCACACTCCGGAAATTGCTACTCGGCAACCAATCACACTTAACATTACAGAGTCGAATTCAGTCATCCGAGGTTAAGTATCAAATCGCTTCAATAGGCGGTTTGTCGATATGTTAAGTTTGTTTGTCCTTAACTTCTATTGCTGTTGAGAATTGGCGATGTTCCTCTTAGAAGAGGGCTTCGAGTAAACTCAACATGACCGCGATGCCCCGATGATGTTGCTATCATGATATACATTGTCCCTTTAATCGATATAGGAGGCTCCGGCAAGCGCTCTGTGTTATATACTCAGCTCAGGTCTCATTGTTTTGTCTTACTCTTTTTTGTTTGACAAAATAGTATACTATAGCTTTATGAATTTTACCAATCCTCACAATGTTCCTTGTTGTTGACGCAAATGTGATTTATTGGCTGATTTTCAGGTCTATGGTATAGTTCACATAAGGGTGGAGTATTACCATAGTAATTTGTCCCTCTAACACAACAACATTATGTGAAAGCTCTGTTCAAAACTACTATTCCTCATGTTGCTAAATAATATTCACGTCACGTCTTGAAATGACTGTTTCCCAAATTATGTGAAGTCTGTAGCTATATTCAAAACTAGTCTTCTTCCTGTGCAAAATAATATTTATGTCAACTCTTGGAATGATTGCTTGATTGATTGGTGTTTAACGCCGTGCCCAAGATGTCGCATATAACCAAGAGTAATTGCCACAATTACGCAGCCACAAACTGTGAAGTGTTTTGCCTCGTTCGAAAAATAAGGTTCCTTCATTCCTAAGTAAAGCAGTATGTCTATACTTTACTCAAACTGTCACGGCTTCGAACGACTGACCGTAGTCAGAGGAAATCCAATTGTAAATCGGTTTGATATTCTGATACGAAATAAAAAGCTATATTTGTATTAAGGTTTAACGCCGTACCGCTAGTTAGGAGTAAAAATGCGACCCTTGTCTTTCGTGACATTCAAAGGATGTTTATATTAACAACACATATATTTAGAAAGAGGACTTCAAGGTTCTAAGTGTATTATATTATAATTCATTTTATTTTATAATGGCATAAATAAACAAAAACGTCAAATAACTTGGACCTGTGTTTATAACTCATAATTTTCTCAGATGGTTGGAGATTTTTTCTTCAAATTTCCATGTTCTTGAAGACAAGTATTTAAACTAAACAATTGTCAGAGGTTGTTTCTAAATTCAAGTTCGTTTTTGCACAATTAATTGAAATATATTTACAAAATAGAAATCCGCCCTTAAAAAAAATATTTCATTAATATCTTCAAAACGAAAAAAAATCTGCATGACATTTTTTAGAGAATGACTTAAAGATTGTGTGTGCCAAATTTCAAAGACTTTTACGATTTAAAGAAACGATTTAAATGTTAAAAATCAACAAAAATGAAAAGCGGAGAAAACAACCTAAACCTGTTTAAATGATATAACTCCGGATTGTTTTTAGATTACTGGAAATATATTTAATAAACAACATGTTGTTTTAATTGAATGAAAAGACGACATAGAGTTTTATCTAATACATTCATTGTTTGTCTACATAATTTTCAAAAATGTATATAAATGGCGAATTTACGTATTGGAGATTTAAACATATAATTGTGAGCTCAACGTATTCTATCCATATAAATTCCAATTTCGTCTGCATGCCGCGGAAGAAATCATTTTCAGAGCGCGGTTGGCTATGCAGAATATAGTTTGGGGTAAGAAAATAAGTAACGGCCTGGGTAAACATAGTAATCCATAGTGTGCTGGTACCGCTATCATTGTAAAGCGAAAAATCTTATATGACAGTCTTAATTTAATTTTGTAAAGTATATTTTGCTTGTCAGAAAAAAATAAATCGGCTTTGAAAAACGTTTATTCTCGATGTTTACTGTTCAGTTCAAATACACACCCCAACGGCCATGCAAAATACGAGAAGGAAATCCCTCTCGGCACCATGGGTAACAAACAAGCAAGGACACAGGACAATCACATGCTGATTTGGCTTCATGTTGCGCTTTAGCTCCGCGAGAAACAGGAAGCTCCGCTAGTTCCGCCCAAATAACAAGGATTTGCTTGTACGACAACAAACACTTCAAGGGAACGTCTTCTACTGTAATTTTGCATACGTTGAATATATTAGACAAAAAAGTTAGAGACAAATTGTTTTCAACATCAGATAGTTAACTCATTCAGGAAGTACACCAAAGCAAAGTGAAAGCTTTCTGTCGTCAAAGTTTCAGCCTTCATGGTAAAGCGAGAAATAGATCGGCGATTCTGTTACAGGCTGGATTAACAAATCTATAGATTAAGAGACAGGAGTTTTTGCATGCCACCCACCTACACATTGTCAAATAGACACATAATTTATTAGTTGCAAGTTTCAGCACAACCAGACATTTAAGATTTATATTAGATATCTAAGCGCATTGGACTAATATATTAAAATGGTATATTAACATGGTATTAAACTTTTTAGAAAATACATAATTACTTTTTATTTTAATATTGAGTCCGAAAAGGATTGTTTCTAATAATTTCTTCTGTGGGTTATTCACAGCGTTTTTATATGTGTTTGTGCTATTTGATTGATATAGAGACGTTGTCGCAGAGGGAAAACCAGGCCCTCTTTCTAAAAGATTTTTAAGTATTTCAAACAGCATAGAAAGTTTCAAACTGCAATGTTCCATTAAAAATGGTGAAATGAGAATTGACAACGTCATACTTTTAGACAATTTCGATCATTCTATATAAAGTTTATGTATTAACGTTTTTTTCTTTTGCTTTAAGATATTCTTAATTGGCTTATGAATATGGGCCCAGGATTTTATTAATGACTGTCGAATAACGGTTGTTATTCGTCGAACCAACCAATCAACGTCGGATCTTGAATGTGACAAAATAATACCAGAGAGGTGTCAACTCTGGGTTTTATCTTACTGTTGCTAATTTAGATACGTGGTTCTGTGGCCTTGATTAACATCAAAACCATCCCATTGGCTTACGGATCATGATTGACTTCACTTTCCAACTGATGCAGCACGACTGTCACATTAACGGAACAAGATGAATTATCATCCAACGGTGGAATAGAGAAAGGGGGTAAATTTCTATGCATACTGAATGAGAATTATTTTAAACTGGATAATACACGGGTGGATTTGGCCGATATGTTAACATTTGGTTGATTTCACTTTCCAACTAATGCAGTACGACTGTCACATAAAGGGAACATGACAGTGGAATAGAGAATGGTGGTAAATGTCTATGCATACGGAATGAGAATTATTTTAAACTGGATATAAGGCGAGTGGATTTGGCCGATATGTTAACATTTGTTTGTGCCGTGTTCAACGTGGTACTTGATAATAATCTCTTGGAATCGCACTAAAGTACACTGCGCTAATTTGTAACACAACCTTTCATAAATATGGTGATGCTTTGTTATTATTATTTTCACCAATAAATCTGAATTGTTGTCATTACTTTTAACCGGAAGCAAACGGGAAGCATAATACATTGTACAATGCAAATAGATTTTCTTTTTTTAATACAAGATATATTTTTTCAGCGACGTGTTCTGTATTAAGAATTTGCTGAGCGCACATCCTGGCTGCTCTTCTCGTCATATAACGGATAATTAAGATATATATCTTGTTTTTTATTCGCAAGTGTTCGTAATATCTTTGTATTTTGTCTTATAGTTTACCTGTCTTGTCTTTGTTTGTTGTCAGGGGCGCCGAGGGCGGTTTCATTCACGAATTGGGCTGGCACGTTGTCATGAGTGAAATAATCTAAGGTACAGCGTTTAAATCAAATCAAACCGAATAATATTCTGAGTCTAACTGGACATGTGGGTCATGGAATAAGATGTATATTGTGGAATTTGGTGTCATTCCTCTTTATGGACACCTGATATATTTAATTTCTGTTCAATTCAGTTTCCATTCTAAGCTGAATCCGTCCATGTTTGGCATCGCCTTCATAGAAATGACACTCAGACTTCTACTTAAAGGGACTATATGACCTGGTTATATATCGTTCTTTATTTGGAAACCATCTTAAGAGAAATACTGTGAATCCATTGCAATAAAAACTAAGAGCAAACAAACTTGACATATCGACAACCACCTATGATAGCGATTCAAAACTTTAGTTCGCGTGACTGAATTCGATTTTATAATGTGAAGTATGATTGGATGTCCAGTAGTAATTTCCGGAGATTGACGAACTTGTCTGTCGGAGATGGTAAAACTGACCAAGAGATTGGAGGCACGCAGCTCAAACGATTCTATTGGTATAGATTTGCTTGGTATACCAAGAAATATATTTATCCACATTAATGTAAAGATAACTTTTGGTCAAACAGCTACAATGTATTTGTCAGTTTATAATCTCGACCAAGTCAAGCTGTAAATAAATCAAATCAAGAAAAAACCGAGGGCATGTCATCAAAAGAAATAGTTACTCTCTTAAAATGCATTGTCTTTTACTTACATTCAGAAGAATCAAAGACAATAACGGATGCAACTGACGACAGAATCATGGCTGACTGCAATTGATCTATAACACGACTGTTACACTGTTACCACCATTCTCTATTACATCAGCTGAAATATCAACTTGTATTGGAATCGGGAACAGATAGCGGAATTTCTATACCTACTAAACGAGAATTATCCAGAACAGCAGAATTGATCGATCTGTTAGTATTTGCTTGGTGTTTAACGCCACACTTGGTATCCCTTTGACCAGATACCGAAATTCTAACCGGCTTTATGAGAATCACTGTTAGATAGAATAAAACTATCAATATAGCATATTTTTTCTGTTTGTTTTGGCCTTTGACATCGCATGACTATCACGTTTGTAAGATAGTTCGTCTCGGTAATACGATTGCGGCCCTAGCTACCAAGTAAGCAAGATATGCCCAACTCAAATATCTGCTTCTGGTGTGAAGTAGTTTTATTTGAAAACAAACCTTTACTCAACCCGAATTCGTACAAAGTCATCAAACATTGCCAGACAATTAATTGAAAATCTTTAGGTTTCGGGTATCAAATTTTAATGCAGCCTCGATCTAATTGTTGATCACAGAAAGGAGGCCAGCATATATATATTATTGACAAGCTTTTAGGCTGTTTGCTGTAAGGGGTGTATTGTTCAGGCGCGTAAATAAACTACCCCCTGTGTCGCAGAAACATACTCTTCCGACTCGATCCCAGTTTAATCGGACACAGATGTAGACCAATTGTACAATGAAGGCATTCCAATTTCCTTTTCGTCTAAAAGCCATTTACGCTCATCGTTGGACAAAAGAACGAAGAAAATGAATAGATTGTGTATTTTTGTCAATATATCTGTTAAGTCATCCGTCTTTCAGTTACGACAGCTCCCTTCACTAGAGAAACGCCATACAATTCTTGTTTCGAGTCGCGGCATATATTTTAGAACGAGTAGAATTGTCCTGATATGCCTTTATTAGATATTCCGAGAGGAAGTCTCCATAGAACTATTTCCTATAATAAGAACGAATTTGTCATTTATGGTCGACATTGTTTTCCGAGACAAATCAGAGTACCAGTCTCTAAACAACTGTTTGAAATAATAGAAACGTTTAATTACATAAGATGCGCATGCTTTGTCGTTGTTTAAATAAGACTTTCAAATTTCCGGTTTCCTACAAACGTAAAGCTCCACTTTCTTTTCCCCACCCGCAATATGAGTTGTTTATATACAGGAATTGACTTGTTGTTTGTGGTTGGCTTTAGTTGAAGTTATCGTCACCAGGGAATTTACAATGTGTAATAATTTTCGTAAAGTATATCTTTAAAAAAAAAAGTTTAAAGAAATGGCCAAACTAATATCCGATTAACTTGTAAACCATTATTGAAATACATTGACATGTCTCCGACAACACAGATTTAATAAACTCAAATCTCACAAGACGTTGATTTTCAGAATAATATGTACCAAAACAAATGCTATAGTTCGGTTCATTTTGTGTAAAACCTTGAGCAAAATGGTACACCTGGGGAAACAGAACGACTTTGCTTAAAACTCTATGTAATAATATTCCTGAAGTCATTAGGTGCATTCGACTGGACGATATCGTTGAGCACGTAAATAGCTGTACATAAGAAATAGTGTCGGTCAAATAGATTCCTCGCACGTCAATTTGGATTTCTAACATGACGACGTCCACGTGTCCTTGTTGGGCAACAATTGTCAATAGGCGCATTCGATTGGAAGTTTTCGTTAAGCATGAGGACGCCGTTTCTTCGAATTTTGTTCGACTGGTACATTTGTGAAATTTCGTTGAGTACAGCCATGTTTTCTGAACACCGATTCAACGGGGAAAAATTCGTGGAGTTGAGTACTCCGCGAAACGTCACGAATTTACCAGTCGAACAAAATTCGGAGACAACGGCTTAACCGTGCTTAGCAAAAACGTCAAGTCAAATGCCCCTAATTTCCCCTAGGATATTACAGTCTTACTTAAGTCCAGTCCCACATATGGTAATAATTAATGACAAAATGGGTGTGTCGACAGGGGAGGTAATTCATCGTCATACCTCTCGCGGTACTGGCGCTTATGAATAATATCACATACGTTTATCCATTGACATGTTTAATCATTTAATTAAAAGGCCAAGAATCCAGAACATTTTGAGCGCCTGAAACGCTCCCTTGTTTAACTTTCAATTCTCTCATTGTTGAAATACCCATCTCTTTGTGACGACAGGAATCATACAACCTGGGAATAACACACGACTTACTGGTGAAAGATGTTTTACAGATTAAAACAAAGCTTGGTTGATACCAATTATAGATAGCTTCACGCTACGAAAATCAAAGCCAAGCGAATCTATATAAACGCTAGTTAATAATTTCATATTTCTAGCTGCAAAGCTGTTGAGAACGCAAAAGAATAGATAACGTGACAATGTGCAAGACGGTATAATTATTTATGACGGCACAAGTTTTGCATGAAGGCAAGATTGTTCAAAATTACAATAAATTTGTTGATAAGGAATTTCGATTTTGTTAAATATAATGTGTCCCTACCTTACCAAGTTGTGAGTTTAGCTACCACAACGCTGACGATTAGTTACGAATACAGTAAATTTCCTTTCGCTTTATAGCACGCATGGGAAATGGGTTAACAATAGTCCAGACACTATTGCGGGACTAGTACTGTCAGTGATTAGAGGCTTTTGTGCAACTACTAGCAAGTGCTAGGTCATCTCGTCAGGGGATGAAAATCTGAAAGCTAATTTGCGTGATATGTCCGCCAGCCATAGAAAACTGCCAAACCACATTAACACGTGCGATACTTTCAATCCTCCAGGAAAACTCCAGTCCCAAAGCAGCAATCAAAACGGTAGCCAAACAGAAACGCGTGTCACACTGAACTGATTAACTGGTTTATCAAAACTCGAAATAGCCACTTCTTGCCAATTATAATGGCTCACGCCACTTACATTGAGCTTAAGAATATATATAGACGTATATTGACGCCTAGCCGAATATTTCCACAAACCAAGGTAACGGACATATGGACGACCGATTGTCCAACTGATTTAGAAAGAATACATATATTTTTAAAAACCGTGACCAGTGAGTGTTCCTCGGGTGTTCTTGTGTTCGGCTGCTCATCCTCAATTGATATACCACACCTGTTCTAATCTCCCAGTGGACTATAGGTATGTGAGGCCAATTATACAGAGTTACTCCGGAGAACGGACGTGCTGATCAGACTTTCTCTTCTCCGGTTACAGCAGAAGGATACTGCCTCAAACAAGCTTAAGGCGATTATGCATATTTGAGTAGCGAAAGCGAGGCTAGCTGGTAGGTGACGTCAAAATAAGGGCAAGTCTTACAATACAATGTACAGTATAAGGCTACAACAACCAACCGAAGAATGAAAGTGACATTTCTGTCCCTAGCTGAAGGATCTGGCAGCTCGGAAAATTACACAAATAACAAGAAAATGAAAGACTTTATTTTAAAGAATGATATGTTGTGTTGACCTGGTAAAAACAACAGTCTGGACTAAAAGAAACATGGTGCTTCAACAATGAAATGCTGATCAACAATATAAGCGTAGGCGGTTTAACAGCATTATTCCTTTATTTCGTTAGTCAAAGAGCCGAAAAGTCGAGAAGCAGGTTTTATCACACCATTTGTAAAGACAGTAAAAACAACTCTAAGGGGTCTTGTAGTGATTAACAATGTAAACTCCCAACAGTTGAAACAAATTAAAGGGCTTCAGATCGCTCACACAGAGGAGGTATGGGGTCCAATTAAAATCAACAATTCAAATGAAGTGGTGTGCCTAGATAATCAGCATGTGGTGTTAATTTAATTGCGGTAAGCTGTAGGTAAGACTAATCCCTTGTCCCTGTTTAATTCCGCGTTAAGTCGACGTATTTGTATGGCTTCCATTAATTTCCTTGTAGTAATGTTCGATATGTTAGCACTTAATGTATTGATATAGTCTCATTGTATGGAATGCTGTGGATTTGATTGAAGGGGCTCCAAAGTCGCTGATTTTGAGTCTCTGGGAGATGTAAGACATTGAAAAGTTGCGTCAAAATAAACGAGAAGTAGCCATACATACCTAAAGTCCCACACACAAACGTACATAGTTATGGGGCTATACCTAAGTCTCTCTCACACACACATACATGGTTTAGAAGCTATACCTTTTAAAGTACCACACACACAAATTTCATACCTGTAGTTCTGGAGCTTTACCTAAGTCTCACACACATCATATACATTTACATAGTTCTGGATCTAAACCTAATTAGTCTCACACACACACACTTACATAGCTCTGGAACTACAAATGTACAGCTATAAAATCTCATACACACATATTTTTATTGTAGAGAAATAAACTTTTGCTTGCCAGTACCAGGATTTGATTCACAGTGTTTGTTTGGGATTTAACACAGTACTTAACGTTATTTCACTCAAATCATGAATTCTGAGGACAGAATACCAGCCAAATTAATGAAGGAAACCA
>JAQQZZ010150046.1:0-26808 GCA_030265115.1 Mopalia vespertina | reverse complement strand
TGGGTTCGATTCCCGGACGCGTTTCAACCTGCAAAATTTTCTGGATCGGTTTCATGTTGCCCTTTAGGTCCGAGAGCGCCAGGGCATCAGGAAGCTCCTTCCCAACCCCTGCTTTGTCAAGTTGTTTGTAATGACAGGAGTTTTAATGTTTAGAATGTAAAACATTAAATCCCGTAAGCTTAATCTTCTCAAACGACGGCAAACCAGACGAGTAAAATCATTCACTACACGAAAAATAAGACAACGCCAGTGTGTATGCAAAACGTGGCGAGACATGGCCGCGTGTGAAAGGGGAGGGATCACTTATCCGAACTTTCGCTGGTCCGAAATATTCTCGAGGAGCGTGTGCACCAGTCCGACGGTTCACTGGTCACGACTGCAGCTTTACGTGAAGGCAGTTGGACTATTGAACCTTCAAACCAGTGTGTGGTAGTTTCCTTTTACAATGCTAGATTCATGTTGCATCTTTGACCAGGGAGAAGTACGCTCCGAATTAACGGTTTAAACCATTTACACCCTTTCTCCATAGCAATAGTGATTAAAATCCGATAAAAAAAAAGCCCTTTCAAACCTTTTTTTCAATCAAACGGTAGCAATATATAATATAGTTAATATACTAACGCTAAAAATTGTATAATGTTTTTAAATTTCAAATTCATGTTATTCATAATATCTAAACACCAAACAAAACCAGATAAAAATATCGGAAGAAGGCTTTTAATTTTAATGAAAAAAAAAAAAAAAAGAAAAAGACTGCATGTTTCCAAATAGTGTTCAACATTTTATCGGGTTTTTTTTCGCTTGACAATCACAAGCTCGAGCGTTGTTTTGGTAACATGGTAATTGGGAAAGAAAACAAAACAATAAAGTTTCCAAAACTGGTACCATGTATTCCAAAATGATGTTG
Organism: Mopalia vespertina; assembly: GCA_030265115.1. Classification (NCBI taxonomy): domain Eukaryota; kingdom Metazoa; phylum Mollusca; class Polyplacophora; order Chitonida; family Mopaliidae; genus Mopalia; species Mopalia vespertina. The sequence goes on along the minus strand of JAQQZZ010150046.1, from coordinate 25,901 downwards.
TGCCAGCTCAATGGTTGAAGGACAACACCCTCGACATCACTGACAACAAACTGGGTCGAGGCCTGATAAAATACAAAGACATCACAAAAGGATTCATGCTGTCATTAGGAAGCTCCCTCACAATAACGTGCTCCACGAGAATAGACTGTCCCTATTGGTCGATTTCGTCCATTCAGGTTAGCAGCAATCAGGACAAAACGATTGAATGATCACCTTGGAGTTGTACGATTGGTGTTCAACGTTTTACTAAAGGGTGTTTCACTCAGATGATGGACTGTCCACGTCTTTACCCAATACAAGGGAAAACTCACAGAAACCCTAATAAAAACCACCCATGCAACGGATAGCTGGCTAAGTGACAGAAATTCACTCATTGTCGGTCGGAGAGTTACAAATTAATAGCGGACTTCAATCCATTGTTTCCTATGCAGTTTTAAAACAAGGCCCGATTCAACAAAACAGTTTTATACTTTAGTCAAAATGTTTAAATGCCCTCAACTTTTTCAGTTCTGAATTTTAACATTTAATTTTTCACATTTTTATAATAATGTAAGTAAGTCATATTTACAGGTATTACTTTAAAACAAAGTTAAGACAAGTGGCGAAAATATCAAATTTAGTATTTTGACTTCGATCAGAAAATGCTTTGTAGAACCGGCCCCGGATCTCAGAAAACCTGGAATTTCTACTTGTATCCAGCGATTATGGACTCAAATCGAAGAGAATATTTACAGTGACTAACTGTAGATCATTATTTATTTGCAACAGTTTTCATGTCAACAGCCTTCAAACTGCGAACAAAATATTGTGAGCAGGGGTTACCTTCTCTTTTTCCTCTTCTAAACCTTTGATGCCGTCAATCAACAAATTATTAAATATCGTAAGCAACTGACTACGATCTGCCACTATCAGACAGCTATGGACACAAGGGGTTCTCTTTTGCTGGATAACCTGTAATAAAGTTACAAATGACACAATAAATAAACAAAAACTTTAAGTTCTCAGAAATTTAGTTTATTTGGTCTAATGTACATTAATTACAAAACTTTACACGTTATAAAGACTTGTGGAAGAAAATAACCCATCAAATTGAAATTTCTGCTTCGACTCAAATTTCATCTCAGGTCTCAATTTGTAAGATCAACGGATTTGTATATAAACTGTACAAAATCAAGTGGCAATAATCGTGTTTGAAATATCATAAACACAACAAGTAAACAAAAACTTTAAAAAAACAAAATTTGACAAATCCATGTCAATAAAAATGCGTAAGTGTGTTTGTTACACGGATATTGAAGAAAAATGCAGAAATCCTTTTTAACAGAAACTTCAGGATTTGAATATCAATAACAGATATGGCTGAAAAAAAAAACTCTGTTGAATTTGGTGGGATAAGCCTCTACCTGGAGTTGTTAAATTCCTTTTTAATGCCTAATATAGCGTCCTAAAAATTTCTTAGCACTCTACTTCTGAACAAATAACTGCGAGCAAAAACTTTTGGACGGTATGTATTGTGCAATGAAAAATACATTCAGGCATTTACAAATACTGCCTGGCTATTTTGAAATGGTTAAATATGTCGAAGAGGTTTTTTGTTTATGATTAGTATACCTAAAAAAAAAAAAGTGGAGAAATGTCAAGTGATCTGTAAATGCAAAAACTGCCCCTTAGCACAAAAAATTAAATGCAATAATGCTAAGCATAAAATCTGGACAATGAAACTGAATTGTGAGATTTATATTGCAACAAAATGAAGGGTATTGAGAAACAAAACATCGATGTAAACAAGACAATACGTCAAAAATATCAAACTAAAACACTCTGCATTAGCTATGAGACATTCTTGTGCAAAAGTTTAATAAAGGCTCATTTAAAAAACATATTTTTATACAATACATCGCGAACACTTTTGTGGTAGCACCATTTCTGTTTACTTTGCCCGAAAGTTTAAATGCTGGACAAAAAACATAATAGCATCATGGCAACTAAAAACATTTGATCTGAGATAGGGAAGCTAAATGTCTCATCTTGCAATGAAAGTAAAGGTCAAGGACATTACTAAAGTGTAAACTGAAGTTTTAATTAGTCAGCATGAACTGTTAAGCCCGTAACGATAAATATCATAAAATAAATATACAATTCTTTCTTTTATATTTATTCAATATCATTGTGATTCATGATTTTTAATGTCCAAAAATAAAAAAATAAAAAATAAAAATAATGAAAATAAATTAAAATGACTGAAATGAAAGCAACAGTTTTAACTGATATTGAACTTAAATGTAGTCAATTGAAAGGCCATTCCCTTTAATCAAATTAAATTTAATGTTAAATAAGCCGTTAAAGCTTGCTTCATTTGAGAAATAATAACTGGGCATTAACATAGAAAAATGCTGGTTAGATAGGACTTCTAAATAAGGTGAAAATGATATGGTCGATCTGAAATGCATCGTATGAAATGTGATAATAGGACTAAGTTCAAATTTAATTATTCAACTCAACAAATGATTCCTATAGTTCTGAAATTTAGTTACATTTATGTCTTGGTTCAATTTGCTTTTATTATATTGAACCCATAGGACTTTGAACGCCACGAAACACTTGAGAACAGTATTGTTACAATTAGTTCGAAAATGTTTTCTCCTGTACATGATGCCAGATAAATGGTACTGTACTTCTAAAATCCAAGGCATTGCCCAAACTGGCAATTTTGGCATAAGTTTTTCTTAATTACCATGACGACACCATACACTCAGCATTGGTTTCTCAGTTAAGCTGGGTTTGTTTGATTGTGGTTTTACATTACAGCAGATGGGCTTGGTGTCGCCTCTTAGCTCTCAAAACACCATGGCAATAGGAAGTGTTTTTTTTCAAGAAAAAGTAAAATAAAAATAACAGCCCTGGTTGGTGCAAATATGTTCAAATTTGAAATCACAGATTTAACTAACACATATCTGGTTATTAAACATGAGGTGGATGAAATCACAAACAAGACAAAAAATATATATGATGAACTTTAACATTACATACAATTTACACTTTAACATTAACAAGTTATAACGAGTAACAAATATTATCATATATGTAAACAATGATCTTGGCTTTCAATTTATTACAATTACATGCCTTGCCATACCAGCATAATTGATTGATTGAGGTCATACTCAAGGGTATTTTACTTACACGATGACGGCGTCCTGTAATCTAATTCTCAGGCTTTTATCCTAACAACCAAAAAATGTGTAGTGATTCCTATGTTGGAAATTGATTGTTTCTTAAGTAGGGCAGAAATCTGTTCTCAAGTTTAAATATAGCAAGTGGCTCAACCTAAACGAAACTGTTGTTTAATTTTCGGTCTAAAATACAGCTGAAATGGGGATAGATAAGCAGCCATTGCTTTTATAACTGATCCACGATTCCATAACCAAAGCAGCCAAAAAATGGTGGAAATGACATGTTGATTGATTTGTATCTTCTATATATTGCATTTCTCAGATAAATGAAAAGAGACTCGACTACAGTTTTAAGTGAAAACTCTGGGGTAAAAAGAGCTTTAACCCATACACTTTTAACACTGTCCTTTTAAACAAATTTCAAGGAATGACAAATGCTATTTTTTGTGTCTACGTAAATATTTCAACCTGTGAAATACATTGTAATTGTTCATAAAGACATTTTTAATTTACAAAATGTGACCATTGAAAACTATCAGGGATAACCAAACACAAAGATCAGGATCAAACTGTATGGAAAAACATTTAAAGGATTCATTCAGATTATCTTTACTTTTTAAATTCTGAAAGAAATGGCAGCAAAATTTTAATAATATGTATTGAAAACATGACGAGTATATACATCGGAAGAGCAGGTTCTAATCATCAACAGTGTCAAACAACCATAACACAGTAATATTAACATTTAATCGATAATAATGACAAATAGCAGATCTTTTTATACAAACATCATTATCTTGCATAATTAAACAGAGTCAGACCATAAATGTCTAATTAACGCCCTGCAGATAAGTTTCTCTAAAACACGTCCCCGACACAGCAGTTCAATTCTAGCCTGAAAAATTGTCACTTTGATACACATTCAGTCTAGTACATAGTTTGATAATATAATCATTCCACCCTATCGTTCTAGGGTCTCAGCACAATGGATAAAAGGCACAATAATGCACAATATGGGAGGCACAGTGATTAATCAACCACTGCTTGGCACACTGTGGGCTGTTGACAATCATTTGACAAGACATTAATATCTCGCAAAACTTCTGCATAGTATCTGTAGCACACACAGTTTGACACTTCCCATCACGCCTCACTCTGTACACCATTTTTGGTCAAACACAAACTGCACTGGATTCCGCGGATAGCTCAGTCCTTTCTGTACACTAAACTCAGTTCATTAGCACTGATGCTGACTTGTAAGACACAGGGGGCATTTCTTGTATCAGGAGTATACTGTAACACCTCAAACACACAAAAAATACATTTCCTTGTACAAATGTAACTTTGTTCTCTGTTTACTTAGACCCGTCACCTTAACTTCAAGGTTGTCGATGTGTGACCAACCTTAAAAGGCCAGCGAGACCATACCTTTATGGATAATGAGGCCATGTGGATCATTACAAGAGACTATTTATATTACATTTGTGGAGTTATGTCATGTATAACTTCTGCAAGCAGCCAGCTGGAACATACAGAGACGGATATACATACAGGTATGTGCGTAGATACAGAGGCCTCAGTCCCCATTTACAACATAAAGAATGTGAACATCTAATATTGTAATAACAACAAATGCACCAAGTCTGGGTTTAATTTGGGTGAGGCTCTTGAAAAAGTAGAGTCCAAATGTCATACCCAACCCTCGTAAAAATAGTCCGTCTTACGACGCCAGGTTTTGCTATACGTCTGATGCATTCTCGTCTCCACTTCCTGATGCGCTATCCTGTGATAGCGAGGAATAATTACTGTCCGCAGACGTCGTGCTTGTGGGACTTTCCAATGGTTCCAAATCCAGGTATTCCTGCAAACATGGTAGGTATTAGTGTTCAACAGCAACATAGCATTGTTTCTCACTTCTTATTTTACTAAAGAAAAGTTTCAGCTTCTAGTCCCCAAACAGGTGCTTCTGTTCCCTAGCGGCACTTTATTTAGTTATCAATTTTTTTTTATTTTTGGCAATTCTACATTACTGATTAGATAGTTATTGAAATGAAGGGAAAACTCCGTTCTGGAAGTTAGATGTTTTGCTAGTTAGTTTGATTGGGGTTTATAAAGGTTGACAGAGCGGCTTGAATCTGAACAGTGCAGCTGATAAGGATCTGTAGGCTGATTCATCAACCACAGATGTGGGCGAAGAAAGAAAGATCATTCACACAGCTCAAAACACTCAATAAGGAATTTTGTATTGAAAATAAGGCACATGCCCAAGAATCCGTAGCCAATATATGATTAAAGAAAGTAATTATGGAGAAAAATAAAGTGAACTACTAAGCGAGTTTCCAGCTTGGTAATACGTACCTCTCTTAATGAGGACATAAGGATTTTATCAGATTCCTGAACCAACTCTTCAAAGTTAGGTCGCAATGCTGGGCACTGCTCCCAACATTTCTGCATGATCCTATACCTGTAAAAGGACAAGAAATAATGAGTGAGTTGTTTGAGTGGCATTTATTGATTAATTGATTGATTGGTGTTGAACACTGTGGAGTATTTCCCTTATATGATGTCAGTGTACATGCAAAGAGTTAAAGTCAACCATAATGTGGAGTATTATATACAAATGCTGTTGGAAAATGAATGTTCATCCATAGCGGACAATTACACTGCCCTGAGCCGGAGGGCGAGTGACATTTATTATCTGGCAATAAAAACAGTAGGCATATATATGTCCCTGTGACTATGGGGGAACCATGACAACCATGATCCCTGCGACAACAGATCGACAACATGTTGCCCCTTAACTCTGAGAGCACCAGGGCAACAGGAAGCTCCCTCCCATCCACCCGCCACATTGACGTTCCTGGATGGAAAACAGACGACATACTCCTTCACAATCACCCATAATAATAAACAATTACACAAAAAAAAAATGTTTTAACTAATTAAATCAACAACTTACATCTCAGGTGAGGAGTAAGGTGGTTTCTCCATTCTATGACCTTCTCGTAACAATTCAAACAACTTCTCCACAGGCACTGATGGGTAAGGGTTCCCCCCAAGGGTGAATATCTCCCATAACAATACTCCATAAGACCAACTGGAAAATAAATTGAAACCATGTTAATTTTAATTTAGGTGTAGGTCAGTGGAATTATCTGTTTAAGAATATATAAACATTGATACACAGATTGGTGTCTTCCGTGTAACACAAAGGTATTTCACTTATATTTAGGTGGTGAACTGAAACACCATATAACCATACATACACCATCATAAGATTGGAAGTGTTTTGGTCTGGCAGAAAATTGACGTTCTTACAAGGTTGATTGATTGATTAGTGGTGTTTTACACCACACATCTTACAAGCGAAGTAAAGATATCACACTATGATCAGGATATACTTCTCTTAACTGATTGATTGATTGGGGTTTAGTGCTGTATTTGAGGGGAATTCAATCATATGACGGTTGCCAACCCAATGGGTGGAGGAAACCACCATTGACACCACTAACATTGAACAAAGACAAGACAGAAGCAATCAAAAACAGATGGGATTCCCTTAGCTCCGAGAGCACCAGGGCAACAGAAAACCCTCTCCAACCACCCTCGTTAAATTTAAATCTGCTACCCATCTCTTAAGGGCTAAGTGAATCCTAGAACAAAAAAGTTCTAACCTGGAACCATATAGGGGAAATAGGGTCAGAAACATGTTTAAGGGAGAAGTCTAACTTGAAGGTAACTAAATCTAGTGTTTGCTGTGATTCTGAGCTGGGTAAATAAACGCTCATCACAAGTTGACAGCTGGAAAATGGGTCTTTCCTAACCTCACACAGCAGCTACAGCAAGGAAGAAACCGATACTGTAATAGGGAGTGTTTTTTATGGGTGGAGACCAAAGTTAGCTATAATTCGCATAGTCTATGCGCTTTGATGGACACTTTGCTTAGAACCCAATTCAGACAGAAAATGAAGTTGTGAACTAAGTCATTACTGGAGACCTTTAAACAAAAGATGTGTGATCATTCTCAGCAAAGTCTGCCAGGAGTTGTAATGCCAACGTTTATAATTTGTGTTTTGAAAATGTTGTTTTATAAAAAATGGCTCAGAGATAAGATAAATTATATATGAATAACTTTAAATTTTAAGCAACTATGAATAAAATTTCTTATAAAATTAAGTCTTTGAATTTAAAATATCTTTGTTCTGAATTTTAATTATCTAATGGGTTTCTATAAAATGGAAATATTTCCTATTATGTCTTGTAACATTAGAACCTCAAATTCACAAATGACTAAAAAAAGTCAACCCCACCATAAAATTTAGAAGTATTTAGATACATAAAATTCTTGGCCTCAAGCATTTCCTCTGTTATTAAGAGAAGAATTTAAGTTATTATAAGACTGTGAAGTAAACAAATTCAGGCACCTTAATCTCTTTCATCCTACCCTTAATTCAACATCGACTTTTATTCAAATTTGCTTGTTGTTGTGAGAAAAAAAAAACCCAGGACTAAAAGGGGGTAAATTTCAATAGGTATGTTTGTTCTGTTTGAGCATAAACGCCACACTTAAGGTTAATTTATGATGGTGTGCCAACCCATGGGTAAAAAAAGTCACCCTTGATGCCACTGGCAACAAACAAAGGCAAGCCCAGACACTCAAAGGATGTTAAACAGAGATATCACAAACAAATCAGTTTCATGTTGCTCCTTAGCTCTGGAAGCACCAGGTAATAAGAAGCGTCTAACCAACCACCCGCTATTTCAATTTGTAATCGATTTAAACAACTTTAAACTCAGCAGTCTACATGTGTATACCTGTACGTTACTCACATATCAAATTCAAATCTAAAAACCTAGCGGAAGATAGTTTGAGAATGGGGTTACTGAAGTGTGAAATGTATGTTTTTCTGGTGTTTCTGCGTAGGATGATGCGATAATAATCAGTGACTTACACATCGCTCTTTGTGGTGTACTTCCTGTCGAACAATGCCTCGGGTGCCATCCATTTCACAGGTAGTCTCCCCTGTTAAAATCAAGCACAATGATAACAAACATTAACAAATGTAAAATTTTAAATGTACAGGTAATTTCATAATTATATAATGCAGAACATCATATAGCTGGAAAAAGACACACAATGCATCTTGTAATCTACCTTGTTTTATTTTCAAAACATATCCTTGGATTTGTTTGTCTGATTGGGGTTTAATGCAATACTTTAGGTAATTTCACTCATATATATATAGCTGGAAAAAGACACACAATGCATCTTGTGATCTCCCTTGTTTTATTTTCAAAACATATCCTTGGATTTGTTTGTCCGATTGGGGTTTAATGCAATACTTTAGGTAATTTCACTCATATAACAGCAGACCAGACCAATTGACACGACAGATCAGCATCATGTTGCACCTTATCACAGACTGCACCATGGGCAACTCCCTCCCAACCACCCACACCATATAATCGATGCTCTGATGCTAAGGCTTGTGTTATATTTTAAGTCGATCTTTTACCAAGTAAAAATTTTTACTGATTGATTGCTAAGCCTTGTAAACCGTGCTCAAAATTAATCCACATGTTTTGACGGCATATAGCAACAATTGGTGCAAAATCATGAAATGTAAAGTGATTCACTATATCGGAAAGTTAATGTTCCTCCAGTGCTAAGTCGGAATCGCTACACTTCAAAGAAACTGTTCTTAGTTTGAGGGCACAATGTCAATAAATAACACTAATATGACTTGTCAGTTTGGTAAAAACAGGATTTACGATTTGACAACAGACATTTTTCAAACCATTACACAAACTTTTAAGCCTGGAGAACTTCAGCAGTAAGGATAGTCAGACATACACACAAACACAATAATTACACCACTTCGTTAATATTAAACCTCAATTTGCAACAAAAACTGGATTAGCAAGTTTCATCCTTTGTTTCGGAGACAAATTTTTCCACTTGTCAAGTCGTAAAGTTTGATTTTTTTTAGCAAAGTGCTCCTAAAGCTATTTTTGGTCAAAACATAAATAAAACAGACCCAGTTTTTTTATTGATGTTTTTCTGTGTCATTCCATGAAAAATTGAACACTTGATGTATATATATAAAAAAAAGATCCAAAATAAGCCAATTATAGGCTCAGGTATATAATAATAACAATTTTGACTTTAACAAAAGATACAGAAATGCAGTTAATGTTGCAGTATATCTCTCAAAGCTGCTCTACCATGAAAAAAAGAAGCAAAAATAGGAGATAAAAAGTTGTGCAATGTCTTTTATCAACGTTCACGAACAATTTGCTCGTTTTGAAAAATTCTCTCTAATTTACTAAATGGTCTTTATACGTGGCATATCTTAGAGAGCATACCAGTGTTTTGGTATGTAATAGAGTTAAGTGAAGTCACACCTCACATGGGTTAAAGGTGTTTTCCTTCTAAAAAAACTCAAATGTTTGGAACAGATTTTAACACAAGTGTATGAGATGAAAGAGCAACCAAACATCCTCTTTACCAGTAATAGAGCACAGATGTGGAATAATCTAGTAATGCACACAGGATAAAGGCCTATATACTTACACTCTGAGACACAGAGAGACGATTGAACTACAAATGTGGTAAGATTGTCCTGTAGGATATGACGTAATTTTAGTTTTGTTTGTTTGTTTCTACGTCATATTGTATTTCACTTATATGATGACGGATTATCCCTGTCTTACTCTGCGTAACTCAATAAGGTGTAAAAGCAGGTGGAAACCTTATTAAAAAAAAAACATCCTCATAATTATTGGAGTTATTTCATGTGACTGATTGACGGAGAATCAGTAGTGGGAAGAGCTCATCTATAATTTTAATGTTTAGGTTAGGATTAATGTTAGATACAGGGATAGGTTCAGTGTAAATCGTTAACCAGAACAAAGAATGGACTTTTGTCTTACATGGAAGGCAAACCCAAGATAGGAATTTGATAGATGGAGGTTTTTCTTAATTAAGTTCAAAGGCATTTCACTTAAATGACGAATGCGTACTAAAGAGTTAAGACAGCAATCAAAGATTAATGTGAATTAAGTTTTATATATAAAAGTTTATTTGTTATATTAGAGTCTTAACATCATACTCAAGTGTATTTCACTTATCTGAGAACTGTGTACTTCCAAAGATTTAGACAGCAACCCAATTACAATGTGAATTAAATTTTATATATAAATGTTGATATATATGGTGCTCCATAATTAGCTTCATGCACACCTCAGTTATACGGACTGAGCCAAAATTGGAAATTATCCCGAGACAAAAACTACAGGGCACTGAGCAGTATTTATGTTATTTTATTTATTTAATTCACCACTTGAAAACAAAAAATAAACAGAAAAATGTAAAAATTGTTTTAGGTCTTGAATGTGGCATAAAGGTAATCAAGATATTCATAAGACAGCTAAACATTTTGATTGAATTGATTGCATACTGCCAGGAAGAAAGTCATTGTAGCCAGCATATCAGATGGTTCAAGACATAAAGCAGCAAGGCTTTAGAGTCTGATCATGTTGTTATTTAAAATCTCTTAATTGGTAAAGGGGACTGCAATTTGACAGACCTTGATATCATTAAACACGTATGTTTTTTAAATGAAAGCTCTTATAAAAATTAAATTTCGATAAAAAGTGGAATAGTCTTAGCTCAAAAGGGAAATATTGAATTTTTATCAGCTAAAGTTAATCTTTTATTGAATTCGAGGGGCCTAACAACGGGACTGCAATTTGACAGACCTTGATATCATTAAAAACTTTTTTTTAAATGAAAGCTCTTATAAAAATTAAATTTCGATAAAAAGTGGAATAATCTTAGTTGAAAAGGGAAATATTGAATTTTTATCCGCTAAAGTTAAGTTTTTATTAAATCCGAGGGGCCCATATTAGGCCTCTAAAAATGTATTTTATGAACCTCTTAACTCTCCTCAGTGGAGATGTACTAACTATAGCATATTTTACACAATGCCCAGAAAACGGTTTCCTAATTGTCATCATTAATACACTGTCTATGTAGGTTTACATATGTGAGCATGATACCGCTTATTCCTGGGCCAGGATAAATTTTCCCTTTGTCTTCTACACCATTATGATTCTAACCTCACAGGAAGACAAGTCTCCAAGACACAGGAAAAACAAGCTACTCTCTCCCTATAATATTTATTCACTTCAAACCTGTTTATTGTTCTTTCACAAACAAAGCCACCTGCGATAGGTTTAAACATGACCCCAACATACAGGCTTCTCTGTCATTTAAAGAAAAGAATGAAATCAAGCGAGCACACTAGCCTGAAACTTATTTATGTGTTTCTAAGGAATGTATGATCTACTCAAGGTCAGTTTTCTGCTTACTGAATACAATGCTATTGTTCCTGCAGTAACTATATTCTAAGATGATCAGGTTCTACAGAAGTATTAATGAAATTCTGATGTTTTCAACGATAAAATTGAAATACTCTGAAACACTGGTCTGATTAGTACAGAACATCGATGGAGAATCAGTAGTCTGATATGTCAACCCCTGTACCATGTCCAGTCAATACTACGTATAGTGTCAGCTAAACTTGAAAATGTATCCAGACAGAAAACCTTCAACTAAAATATTGACTAAAATACAAAGTAAATATATACATAGTAAATAAAAAAAAAACTTGTATACTTACATCACTTTTCTTTCTATAGTAATCCACATGTTGAACATTTCTTGTGAGACCAAAGTCTGCAATCTTCAGAACATAGTCTTCAGATACCAGTACATTTCTGGCTGCCAAGTCTCTATGTATACACTGGAACAGAAGGAGGAGTTATTTTGTCATTGAAATTAATTTTAATAAGATAGCACATGTGTCAATTCTCATCAGATCCAACAAGGTAATATTTTTCTGAGGATCCATTGAGACGTTTACCTTGGAAGATTTGGTTTGTTTGTTTGATTGATTGCGGTCTAACGCCGTACTTCACTCACAAGACGGCGGGCCAGCCTAATGGGTGAAGGAAACCACCCCGACACCACTGGCAACAAACAAAAACATCCAACGACAAATACAGGACATTCACAGGACAGTACAAAGACATATCAGCCTCCTGTTCCTCTTTAGCTCAGAAAGCACTAGGGCAACAGGAAGCTCCCTTCAACCACCTGCTGGATTGATTGATTGGTGTTTTACGCCATGCTTAAGGGTATTTCACTTATATGACGGCTGTGTATTCCAATAATAGTTGACACTAGCACAACCAAGATGTGAAGCATTTCCATAATTTTGAAAAAGTTAATTTTCCTCCAATGCTAAGTGAAGACAGACCACCCGCTGGAAGATTTGGACATATAGAAATATCTACTGCATAAGTGGATGACATTAAGCACAAGCGAAGATGAATTATTCCATCAGGAGCTCATTAGGCCATATCACCAAATTGCCGCCAATATGGTCAGATATCAGTCACATGAAACCAAGTTAACCAGTCAAACACCTTTTTGATAGTTCTAATAATGGTAATGGTTTTTCACGACATCTACATATTAAAAAGTAAGTCTACACAGTATTTAAATCAAGTTGATTGGTTTGAATTAAGTCTGCCAATATTTCAAATAAGACAGATATATGATTACAAAACAGCTTAACAGTTTATAGCAAGACAGGAATTTTTTAGTTTGATATGAAGTGCCAATGTCTAAGTTTTTTTTCCCCCTGGATAACTTGAAGAAACAATCATCAATGACCCGAAAATGAAATGCCTATACCCAATGATTTATTGAAATGTAATATTGAGATATAGTTTTCTATGCTGTTTGAAATGTGGAAATCATAAGATAAAGCAAACATTTGTAGTTTGTTTGTTTGATTGGGGTTTAACGTCGTACTCAATGGTATTTCACAGTTGTAGAAAACAAAAGTTTTCTAAAAGCATTTTACGATAAAAACATCAGTACTTTATTACAAAATTAGACAAAAAAAAAAGAGCTTTTTATTGCCATATTAGAATTAATACTTACATGTTTATCCGACAAATATTTCATTCCTCTTGCCACTTGATACGAGAAACAAATTAAGTCCTTTAACGTGAGAGGTTTTTGGGCTGGTGGTTCTAGTGTAAGGACAGGTTGTTCATATCCCGAACTCGGTGGGCGTCGACTTCGTAAATAGTCTCGTAAGTTTCCATGTGGTGCAAACTCCACCAAAACAAACAGGGGTCCTGAAAATGAGAAATACATGAATATGGTAATATTAATAATCTGGTGAAGAGAATACATATGTTTTTATGTGGAGTAAGTTATTCAACAGATAAGTGAAGGGAAGCAAGTGAAGGCTGTCATGTGGAAAAAGCAAAAGCAGTCATCTTCCTGATCTGTAATCATGCTTTGGATTATTTTGTTCCTTAGTGACCATGAATGAGTTGAGATTGTCGATGGTAGCCATGTTGGATAGGGGAATTTGGTTAAAAACACTAACACAGTTCCCTTTGAATGAGACGACTTCTATCAAAAGTTATTTTAATAGTTTGAAATTTTCTATCAGGCTACGGTGTTAAAAAGAAAGGACAGAAGACACAGAGTGTTTTCAAATCTCCTTGAACAAAAGTTGCAGATGTCAAAACGTTCTATAAAGTTGAAATCATGGTACCTGATTGACTACAGCAGCCCAGTAAGTTGATGATGTTTTTATGTGAGCCAATTAACTTCATCACTTCCATTTCCGCCACCAGGTCCATCATTTCATGGTCAGTGGCATCATCTGTTCAAATAAAATTATTTCCATTTATTTCTTTGGAAACTATATATTATAAACACTTTGTTTTCAAGTTTGTTCATTTGACAAGAATTTAAATTTGTACTAAAGGTTATTTCAACGATTAAACACCCTCGAAAAAGAAAAAGACAGGACAATCGACATAAAACGAAGACACAGCAAACAGATTCGCTTCGTATTGCACCTCAGCTCTGAGAGTATGAGGAAACTCCCTCCAACCACCTTCCTGGTGATATAAAAAGCAAAAGTGATACGCAGCAAACCAATCTGACAAAATCCATATCTTGATTGACTTCTTGGGAATTTTTTGTCTATCCGAATCAGGCAGATCTTAATGTGAACAGTGTAACATGATGTCAGGCAATGTGGGTCAGTGGAAGGTCCCTCAATTGTCCAATAATAAATCCAATACAAGATAAATCATTGAAAATCATTGATCAACCGTTATTGCTACCGAGATTTCTAGAGCAGCTCTGGAATTGATCTTTCATCTGATAAACTTCAATAACTGCAATCTACTATTTAACTTTAATTTAATTAAATTTAACTGAAAGACGCAAAGCAGCCACAATGCTACTGGCAAATAGACACAACAAGCACAAAACACAATTCAAAGACATCACAAACTGGCCAGTTTTGCATTGCTCCATTAGCTCTGAAACTACCAGGACAACAGGAGGCTCCCTGTTAACTGCTTGATACCATTATGGTTTAGAAAGTGAAAGTAGAAGGACTCTGACTTGGTTAAAACCTACCTTTTAACATTTTGACTGCGACAGTTGCACCTCCTTGTTTATTAGGTAATCCAGTAGCTTCTGCCTGCATCACAATACCAAAGGCACCCTCTCCCAATGGTTTACCAAGCGTCAAACTGGAAAAAAAGGTTTATAGCTTAATTAAAATAGAAGTTAACAAAAATTTCCAAGCGTATAAATAAAAGTATAAAACAATTGGTAGAGAGATTATATTTCAGAGAATATTACCTCTTACAAACATCTCTGTGAGAACAATCCAATGTGGTCAACAGTTAAATAATAAATAAATAAATAATAAAGTGTTCAATTTATTTCATTATATGATTTAACAGTACTGTAAGGAGCCAAGTTTAAGGACATGCTCACTGGCATGTCTGTATAGACAATTTACAAAAACTGTTCTTATTGATTGAGAACATAGCCATTTATTTCTGGCAATTTAGTGAACAACAGATACATGTATGTATGGATTTGAAACCAAAAGTATATTGCACTTTGCTTTTTTTCCCAACCAAACATAATTAATTTGCTAGTTGCTAAAAATAATTAACTTACTTTTCTTTGTCGACCTCCCATTTTTCATCCAAAGGTAATTCATATTCACACATGGTGCTGACGTTAGATGGAAATCGTGGTCTGCCTCTGTGCAACTGGGATTCAATCCTTACAATAGGTGGCATCAATGGCTGTTTAGAGGGGTCCGTTTTCTCAGTGTAATACATCAAATTCTGGGAAATAAAATCATTCCATTATGACTGATTGATTGAGTAGTGTTTAACGCAAGGAAACAGTAAAGAGAGACAACACACCAGCACAAAAAAATAGGTGTTTTGCTTTTTTGGAAAAGTAATGTTCCTCCATTGTTAAGTCAAGGCAGTATGAATATACCTGAAACACACCTCCCTTAACCAGGGGCTTAGGCAGAGGGGTGTCCACCCATCCATTGGACACGCTGAATTGAACAATTGCCTTATTTGGACACCCTGTTTAAAGAAACTTTAACATGCAGGAGATAGGGAAACTGTAAAAATTGGACACCCAGTTAACTAAAAAGTGAAGTTAAAATACTTTTGATTTCTGGCTAAGCCCCTGCCCTTAACCAAAGGGCAATTGGTGTTGAACACTGTGCGCTTAAGGGTATTTCATTTGCATACTGGCAACATTATGACAAGGCAGGATAATCAAATTGCTTAATACAAAGATGCCCCAAACAGAGCAGCTTCTTGTTGCCTCTTAGGTCTGAGAGCACAAGGGCAATAGGAAGCTCCAGCTTAGCAGAAGGGCCATTGCATTATACACATCCTTTATATTAACGTTAACCTTCTCGCCAATAGGTGCTTCATCCACTACTCAATAACTATACATATAATCAAATCGACTTGCTCTGTAAGAAAATAAATCTTTCTCCAGGAGTAAGTAAAGATTGTAGTTCAACCATCTGAAAAACGCTAAGCCAGACCTACCTACCCTAAAAAAAATTTATGTATAAAAAAATTCCTTTTTAGGAGTATTTTCTTAAAATAATGTGTATTTTTGTGATAAAACATAGCATAGAATTTTTATTTCTGTGAGTATTTTAATGGCCTATTGGTGTATTTAACATAAATTATGTGTACAAAATACTCCAGAATACACCGGGTAGGCAGGTCAGCTAAGCCAAAGAAAATATATTTGCTTAAAAATAAATTGAATACTACTTACGGATTGCCATTGAATAACAACCTTCTTTCGAACAGAATGTGGGTTCCCATAACACATCTGACAGAATCGAACCTTCAGCAAAACGACGACGAGGATCACAACAATAAGGACGGCCCCAACAATCACAAAAACGTATTCAAGTTTGAACTCGGTTACAACAACCTTTGGAACAGGTTCTGAAAAGGTAACAAACAATTTAGTTAATTAAATAGGTTCATTAGGCAAATAGAGATTGAAATTAAAACGACATTAGAGAAACTGGCAAGTCAGAAAAATTACAATTATTAGAATTCCGTATGTTTTAGAGACAAACATAATGCAATACTTACATAACCTGGAGTATGAAATACGAATGAGCGGAAGAACAAAATGAAAACATCTGTAACGATATAAACTTTTCAAAGGACGCAGCGCAGAAATGGCAGTATCTAACAGTTTGACAGGAAAAGGGCTGGAGAACAGTGGAAATTCCTCAATCTTCAGCACATTTTAAATTTCCAAATTAAATTTAACGACTGAAATTTACAATGAAACTTACCAGGTAATACGGTGAGCCAGGCACTATTATACTTCACTCCAAAATAGTTTGTTGCCAGACAGGTATACCAGCCAGCATCTTCCATAGTTACATTCTCAATAACCAAAACCTCAGGTGATGTGACATTCATGCTTGATTGCTGAAAAACAAATAAACAATTCAATAATGCTTCAGATCCAACACAGTAGAATATTATGATGGCCAAATTTAAACATTGCAAAGCACAAATTAACATGTTTGAAGCAGACATAAAGCAGTACAAAAGCTCAAAACAACACTTATTTTTTAAACAAAGATACATCTTAACACCTTAACTTTGGTTTTAATGGAGTGTGTAAAAGTCATGAAAATTAATCAAATAAAACAGAAAAATTTAACTTTCTTTTTTCATGAAATCATGTTGTTTGGAAACAGTAAAACAGCAAAAAAGGTTTCTAAGACTGTTTTTTACTTGGACTGGATTCAGAATCCAGATCCCTACATGTACATTAAAACAAAACCAGACACAGTGGTTCTGGCTTAATCTTAGTTTATTTTCACAAAAATTAATATTTTTAAATTCGACTGTTTTTAATGCTTCCAAACATAGACATATTGTAATTCTGGACGACTTATTAGAAATTATTCTATTAAGGCATGCAATTTGGCTCTGTATATTATTATTAAATTTCGAATCTTTGGAATGGTTAGAATTTTTTGTCAGAATTCCAAAAAATTAGACTATATAAAAAAAAATGTGTCAATTAGTTGCATGCATTCTTGGTTAACAATTTGGAATGGGACAGGCATCTCAGGTCAAATTCTCAATTGTTATTAATAATTTCATTTCAAATTCACTCCTAGAAAACAAACACATCTCTCAGTGCATCGGTGCTGGAAAATTCAATCAGAGTGCAATCTAAGGTGATCTTAAGGATTTTTGTGTGCAAAAAAAAGGGAAATAAAACTGGAGTGTTTTTGTCAAGCTTCCAATCCTGAACATGCAATTCAGGACGAGGTTAACCAAGGTAACATTACAATCAGATCAGTTTCATTTCACATCGACAACAATCTCAAAATTCCTTCAACTATCTGTTCTTTTTCATGGGATAGGTTACAATTAGTGTAGGAAACCGTGCAAGTGAAATTTTCAAAGTGTTAAACCTTAATTAAAATCCGCTTTTGTTCGGTGTCGGTGTTACTGGTGGAGAAAACCAAGTGGAAACCACAAATACACAACCAAGTCCCTCGCAACTTTCTCACAAATGGGTGGTATGAACTTAAGCTTCGCTGATGTTTGTTGAATTGGGAGCTAACATCGTTTTTAAGGTTATTTCTCCTGTGCCAGCCCAATGTGTGAAGGACACCACTCTCTTTATCACACGCAACAAACAATGACAAGATAGGACCCAAAGCAAAGACACTACAACACAACGAGCACCATGGCAACAGGAAGCTCCCTAAAACTGCCTGTGATCCTAGGCTAGCTCATCGACCTTATTCCCAACAGGAACATTGGAATTGACTGTTTGGTTGGTGTTAAACGCCATGCCCAAAGCTATTTCACTCATAGGACAATGTTCTCAAAAACACTAACATTGATTGATTGATTGGTGTTTTACGCCCTGCTTAAGGATATCTCACTTATATGATGTCATAGTATTCCAACAATAATCGACTCTAACAGAACTATCCAGTGTTTTGCTTTGCTGGAAAAAATAATGTACCTCTAGTGCTAATATTAAGTCCTATGGACCATCATAGAAATACATGGAACAATATTGGCCTGCTGGTCAAAACTAGAGTTGAACTGGCAACCATTTTAGCTTATTACTTTGAACATATTACTCAGATATTTCTTTGCAAGCTGTTCAAGGCTTAAATAATTCCAGTAAATTTAACAAGGATCAAAACAGACAATGCAATAAATTATACATATGTAAAGTGCAGAATGGGAAATGGTAAAGTTGGAGGGTGTGGGGTAGGGAAAATGTGTTATTCATAATGCATTTGGTGTCCTCCTTTCATGGGTGCCAAAAGTTTTAAAATATTAGGTGATGGACACAGTTTGTTCAAAATGCAGGAGATTAATCTCAAAACCAGTGTCTCACTCCCCCTCCACAAATGGGTGCCAAACCAGTACGAAAATAAGCCTGTTTGTTTGTTTATTTGATTGAGGTTTAGAGGGTTTTTCCCTTATATATCAATGGATTGTCCATTTCACACAGTTCCTTGATTATATATGGCGGGAAAACAGGAGGAAACCTTATAAAAACTATCCCCGCAATTAACAGAGGAACATAGAAGGACTCCTAAACCTCATGGTGGACAGATGGACTAGAACCTGTGAGCAGGTACATCCAAGGCCTACACAATAACCACCAAGCTACAAAATGGCTCAATATACAAACATGATTGGTGGGATTAAAGGATTATGGGCAAATGGTTTGTTTGGGTATTTTTCCACCATACATACAATCAAAGAAACAAACCTTATAACTAAAGCTTTTGGCTCAAAGGTTTGTTTGATTGGGATTTTATGCCATACTTAAGGCTATTTCACTTATTTGACAGCGCTTCAGCCCAATGGTTGAAGGAAATCACCCTAGACATCACTGGTAACAAACAACGCCAGGAGAATCACAAGACCTAACATAAGCAGATCGGCTTCGAGTTACCCTTAAGCTTTGAGAGCACCAGGGCAACAAGTAGCTCTCTCTTAACTGCCCAGTTGGGTTCAAGGACCCACCACTTTCCTTTCATAATTTTCTGTACCATATTTTTTTTTTTTCGATTCAAGGACAGACAGACAAACCAAGTCTCATAAATACCCAAATCAAAATGAGGCCCGGGTATCGACATTTTATTGGAGAATGCAATCAATTTCTCTTGTATCATAACAAAAATCAAACAGGACACATTCACTGAAAAATGACAAGACAAAAAAAAATGCAATTCTGTGTGGCACTACACGAGACATCAAGACCTTAATAAATTTTAACACTATACCATACCCCTCGAAGCTGCATTTTGGGGAAAAGAACGAGAGTACAAATTATACAAAAGTTTCAGGTATTTAAATATCAATTTTATTAGACTGTTTTCCAAATAAAATTAAAAAAAATTTTATGAAATAAAATATTTAAGAATTTCATCTTGTGAAAATTTATTGAACATATCCACTAATAACAATTTCTCAAAACAAGTTAAATATATATATATATTAACCGGCTTATTATTTTTGTTCATCTTTCATACAATTAATTATACCGTGTAAAATTTAAACAAAAAATGATGATAAAAAAACACACAATTGTTAGCCGGTCTTTCCTTAAATTTTTGTTTGTTTTATTAGTGTGGATTTGAAAGAAAAAACCCTCATTAAATGGTATAGACAAAACAAATCCACGCAATGTTGTTGTTGTAGCATACCTTGAGCACTTTGATATATGGTTTTCCATCATCATCCTTGTACGTTCCGTTTCTTTGATAATGCTTTACCCACTGCAAATGGGGCTGAGGGTCACTGGTCACATGACATTCAAACTTCGCATTTTTCCCAATGTAAACAGTTTGATTCCTTGGCCCATCTAATAGTGGAACTGACGGCAATCTCTCTGCAAAATCAAGATGTTAAACTATAAGAAATTTGGTAAGTAATTTCCTCTATATGGTTCTATTCCAACTCAACAGGTGAAAAATTACTAAATTATGACCGTATACAGGGTGAAAAACCTGTAATAGTTAACAAATTTACAAAGTAGAAACACAATAAAACTTCATGCTGTCCAATAAGCTCAGAGAACAATCAGGCAGATAATATCAACAAAATTCAGATGAGTACTAATAAAGGTCTACCTGAAACCAGAGTAAACCAACAGCTGAGGACTGGTAACAGTCCACCAGAAACTAGAGTAAAGAAACAGCTGAGTACTGGCAATGGTTTACCAGAAACCAGAGTAAACCAACAGGAGAAAACCAATCAAGAAAACTGGCCCGATGACTGCTGAGTGTTTAGTGTACACGGACTGTATGAAGAAATTTGAATCCATGAGTGGCTGAGAAGCAGTCTGAAATTCCCTGTGTAAATCACATAGAAAACCATTTATCTTTCTGCTAAATGCTGATTTTAATCAGAACTGACTGCTATGTACTCGTTGATTGCCTGTATCAGTTTCATTCCAGCACCATTACATATACTACATGTTATGGAGTACTAACAAATAAGACAGCTGGTATTCCAAAATTGAAAATATCTTAAATATTCTCCTATACATTGAAACTCCTGTAAGGATAGTTTACAATAACACCAAATGTATAAAAAGTCTTTCTAGTAAATCAACATATACAAAGAAAATGATCAACAACATTTTTTTAATATAAAATTTTGTACTAATGTTCACCAATAAAATGTTCATGATTTTTAATTATATTGAATTTATGTTTTGATTTCTTTTATTTTGCCAACATCAGATATATAAATATGAATCTGCAAAGTGTCATGGAAATAGTCTCATTAACTACTGTATGTTATAAGTTTAAGAAACAATATTCATATTATTATAAAAGATTAAATTGTAAGTTTTCCTTCGCAGGATTTACCTTCTAAGCAAAGAAAAAAACCCCAACAAAATATGTAACTAAAAACATTTGTTTGAAAAGAGATTGTGGGAACTGTCTATGTTTAAAGTCAGTTAATAAGCATCAAGTTTAGGGAGTGTGTAATTAATACGTCCAGCCCAAGATAAAGCCATTTTTAAGTTGTAAAAAATGTGAAGAATTCAGAAACCGATTAGAGTGAATTATTTTGTTTGACAAGAAATACATTTCAAAACAACTTTTCAACAAGTGTTAAGTAGATATAAACATTACAACACAACTTCTGTAAAATTGTTGTCTGCTTACTTGATTTGTGTTTTATGCCAGCCTTAAGTTAATTTAACTGATTGGCAGTGTGTCCATCATTCAACTAAGGTTGATATCATACTGAAGGTTCATTTCACCAACATGAAGGAGTACCAGTATAGTTTAAATGCTCTTCTTTTCAGAAGGAAAACAATAAAATCAAGAGCCATACATGTAGTTCTGTCTTTATTCATTACTCTGAACATAGTTTATAACCGGAAAATGTAACTATAGTTAAAAGAAAAATT
The DNA here is from genome assembly GCA_030265115.1 of Mopalia vespertina. Lineage (NCBI taxonomy): Eukaryota > Metazoa > Mollusca > Polyplacophora > Chitonida > Mopaliidae > Mopalia > Mopalia vespertina. Next base: position 3,833 of record JAQQZZ010150046.1, on the reverse strand, counting down.
ACTTGTCAACTATAGTTAACTGGAACAAGATTCATCTGTTGTTAATTTACTTTCACTTTAAAAAATAAATTGTAATTTAAATTGATTAATATTTTTTAAAATAATTGTTGATTAAATATTTCAATAACTATATAGCATTTATTTAATATTCTGATATTTATTTGGAGCCACAGGGATAAACAAACTGTAACCAGAAGTTTCAATTTTCCTTTTAAAATTAAATCTGAATTATTACCTTTTTATTAAAATATATTTAGGCTATAGAATACTGTGTATTTAGTCATGTGTCTTTCCATGTAAACTAATTTCATTGTAAAATGAAGTGTTAAAAATAGTATAACTACATGCAAATCAAACAAATAATAATGTAAAAATTTAAATTTTAACTGTTAAATTATTTGTAGTTTTGTTGGCTGGCTACAGACCAAACCAACTCAATAAAGTTTCTACAATAGAGAAGTGTTAAACAAAACCAGATCCTGTGCCAAATATATGTAAAAATAATCGGTTTTTAAACAGATCAGAGTGTTTTTTGTAGTGTTTGAAAAACCATGAATTAGGGAGTAGCCGGGTGTGTCTTAAGGGTCATAGAAAAAGGGCACATAATAGCTTCAATTTTGAAAGGGGGCTGAGGAGAGGCTTAGGGTTCAAAAAGTGTATTGAGTTATTTAAATTTCAATAAATATGGTGGAGTAGATGGGATGGTTCATCATGGTTGAACATTTTACATATTGTATCGTATAATCATTGTGGGAAATTTTAGAATGTGACGAGCAACAAAAGTAATCTATGGAAGTTTTACTTGAATTGCAAATAAGTGTATGGCAGCCTCAGGGTTAGCAATGTGTGACATGGGAATAGGGGAACACTCAAGTGTATTTATTCACCTATATGAGGGCAGTGTCCTCAAAAAGTGCTTGGCTCTTTTGGAAAAGTAAAGACAATATGTCAAAGACTAATCTGACAGCATAAATATACTTATATAATACTGCCAATAGCCAGAGGGCCTGTGCCCACTTCCAAAAAATGCCTTATGAAAAAAACAAAAAAGCTATAGTACGATTAAATTTCGTAATGTTAAATTAAGGTGTACAAATGCCATACAAGATTTGAGATGTTATTGTCAGGGCATTTTGTAAAAATGACTGGAGCTTCATAAATTTTATTCCACTATAATGTTTAGTGTGAATGAGGGGTTGGGGGTAAGCAGAATGACTCTTGTCCGGGTAGGTACATTGATGGCTGATCAAGTGGCCGTTTCCTGTCTTTAAGTTCCCAATCACTGCCAGTATAAAGCCAAGACATAAATAACACACTGAGCTTTGACATTGTCCTACTTCAAACTTCTCTCTCTCCATATCAGAGTACCTTACTTACTTACAAGTTACCTGAGCAGTAACACTCGAATACACACCACAAGGTAACCAGCTTAACGTTCTCATTTAGTATGGTATGAGAAATAATTTTCAATGTGTCAAACTGTCATTTTATTTTTAGAGTAGAGGAGCTGTTGTAATAAATATTCAATTCATTTACATTTTTTAAAAACTTGTTTAAAACATTTTAAGTTACTGAATCTATGGTGAAAAGAATAAAAGCTACATTTTAAACAAAAAATAGTTTAATTATAAAAAATACAAAAAAAAAAAAATGTTAGAATGGTAGGGTGGAAAGTGTTGAATCTTTATGAAAAAACTTCTAAAATGCCTACTTCCTAATTATTTAAATAAATTCCTCAATACTTTCTTTGATAGGATTTTCAAGTCCAATATAACAAACTCTACAATGTTCTATTTGAATACATGTTACAATCAGTATAACATAGAGCAACAGCAAGTCAGAAACTCCATCACAAACTGTCTGTTAATTTATTCATAGTGACTCTTCTTTGGTTAAACTTACAACCTAAAAATTAAAATGTATGAAACTTTTTTTCCAGCATAAAACCTTTTTTTATTAATGCAATGTTACATGATGTCGTATGTGCACCAAGCAGAATAAAGTTTTAAACTTCTTACTTTTCCACAACAAGTCGCATTGTTTTCGATTTTTTTAGTGACACCCAACTGAACTTAATGTAAATATACAGAAATCTGCTAAAATTTATGGTAATCTATTTGGATGTACAAGAAACAGCATTGTTGATTTTTGGGGAGAAAGTAGCCAGTAACTAAGTGTCGACTCAGTATGGGGTAGAGTTAGTGTTAGTTAAAAAACACAATCTCTGGCCTGCAGAACTGGAAAGGCAGTCCACAAGTCTAACTAGTTTGTTATTATACCCAGAATGGGGTTGAATCTGGTCTACTAGAACAGGGTTTTATGAGGTGGTAACATTATATACAATGTAGACAAACACACGTAACACAGGGAATCTTATAAACTATGACTTCCTAAATTGTAGCTCATTCAAAAACAATTGCCCCTTCTTTATTTTTTTTTTAAGCATTGAAAAGTATGGCGCATTAAAACAAACTTGTTTTCATTTGATAAAACTCAAAATACAGAATCTTGATAGCAGAACATTTTGACAAAATTTTACAATATCATGAAGATGTTAAGATAACTGGGTCAAGAAAAATCTTATCCGAAGAACATTTTCATTTGATGAATCCAATGTTCCAAATTTCAGCACATACAGATGTACATTTAAGGACGTTTTGATAAAGATGATATTAAGTCTCCTTTGGCTACTTTTCCTTTATCCCCCACAGCATAGTATTTGTGAACTTTTTAAAACTGTAATCTCTTCTCAGTACAGTATTGGTCATGTAAAATTATACAGAAAACTGCTGGACAAAAAAAAGTAACTCTTAAGGTGGGATCAGAACAAATTCACAAAGCACCTTTTTCTTGTGTTTAGTATAAGGCAGCCATTGTCCAGTCTGCCATACAAAATGTATTGGAGGCCATTCACCATAAACAAGTAGCCCTATCTTAAACCATCTGCCGGACCAGAGTGTTTATGAAAGGAGACTTTAACCAGATTTATCCCTTGGGGCACATAGGGGTGCCTGTCACCCTCAATCTGACATCTTTCTTATCTATCTCTTCACTTAAGGCTAAACTCCTCATAGATTACTATTAGTAACAAAACAATTTGACATCTATGAAAGATAGTGTGGCTAACGGAGAAGCTATATGAAATTTATAACCGGATTTGCCACCTTGTAACTCATTTCCAATAGTCAATGGTAAAAGATTAATGTTTTAATAGCCCACATGGTTTTCAACACCAATTATCTCGACACCATTTATCTCCCACAGACTCAACATAGTGGTGTACCTTCAGGGAAAAATAACACAAATGCTCCTGCAATTTCCAATAAGCGAGTGATTTTTGTTTGATTTGGATTTAACCCTGTATCAGCCTATTAAGCAGGGAGGTGGGTAGAGGGTTGAGGGAACTACACTCAAGGGCAAAATACAATGACAAGTCTAGCACACACAGATGGTGTAATTTATAGTAGAAAACACCTCTCACATAGGCAACATCTCGTCTATTTGATCCCGAGTAGATTCAACTAATAGCCTGTCAATTCTGATAGATTACCTGTTTGGTGTTTAGATTAATGGGTATATTTGTTGGTTAGATTGGGATTATATGCCATACTTAAGGTCATTTAATGAAGGTGCTCTTGCCCAACTGGTGAAGGAACCACCTTGGATGCCATTGACAACAAACAATTAAAGACAATATAGGGCAATCACAGGACACAAACACATCATGTTTGTTTGTTTGATTGGGGTTTAACATCCTACTCAAGGGTATTTCACTTATATGACGACGGATTGTCCACCTCACACTGCTCCTTGCCTTATTACGGTGGAAAACC
>JAQQZZ010150035.1:0-12626 GCA_030265115.1 Mopalia vespertina | reverse complement strand
TACTAAGACAGCTCAATGTTATGTTGTGGGGCGAATAAGCTTAAATATATATTTCGCTTGCATGCCCCATCAAAATTAAAAAACTACTACTACTTTCTCTGTTAAAAGCGAGTCAACTCCCAGGACGCACTGGCTTCAAACTCGTGAAAAAAATCGCGTTTTTAAGACGCGTGCAATTCTCGTGTATACCCGTGGAAATCATCACGTCATAATTATTCCACAGATTATCCACATAGATACAAAACGTGGCAAAACCTCCCCTTTTTTTCTACGTAATTTCCACCAGTTTTGCCCGATTAATAACTAAAATGGAACGCATTTGTGTCGGGATATTGGCTTTCTAAATTGTCTGAGATCCCAGAATGCTCCGACGTTCAATGGTCCGAACATATGAACATTTCGTTCGTTCGTTCGTTCCTTCCGTCCGTCCGTCTGTCCGTCCGTCGGTCCGTCATTCATTCATTCCGTCATTCATTCCGTCATTCATTTATTTGTTTATATATTGCAATTATGCATTAATTTATAAATTGATTCTGAAGTCTTTATCTAGTAAAAATACAAACGTTTTTGAGTCCACATTCTGATCTGTTTAGTTAATTTGTGTCTACGTTAATTATCAGCAAATTGCCTGAACTGTAGACAGTTAACCGGTTTAACTTAAATTCCTTCACAAAAAATTTAACTCAGTTTAACCCTGCTGGCTGTCTTGTTTAATTTTCGTCGTTGGTATAGAGCAACTGTAAATAGCTGGAACGGTGTTACATTTCACGATATTTTAACCACATTTAATCATGCACCCACTTCAATCATCCGTGCGGTTTCCAGCACTTGTCTGTATGCATAAACTGCCTATGGGGAGGGTCATGTGTCTAGTTTATAGGCCATATCGACAAATGTAAATTAAAATTTGTTATTTATGAAGCTGCACTACTTTGCGATGTAAATGGTTTAGCAACACAAAAAATATGGTTGATTGTGAGGGTGCTGGCAACGAACTGTCCTCGGCGTGTTGCATCTGAAGCACGCAGCAATAGTAATTAATGTTGACTGTAATCCAAAACGTACGTCATCCATTTGTCTTCACATATGTGTAAGCTTGAGGCTGGTTCGATTATGTAAATTAATTCCATACTGTTTGCTATAAGGTGTGTCTTAAAAAACTAAGCGGAAATTTTCTTCAAACAAATACTGTCAGAAGCCTGTGTGTTTTTTCTCTTTCATACCTTCGGATCTCCGTTGACGTAACCAAAGGGTAGGCGGAAAGGCGGATTGTCGGATACTCCACTATCTAATGTCTGTCACAGATACTCCAAAACTGCTATGCTGATATATAATGTGCTGATATATACTGGCACATTAACTACTGTCTCCTAAATACCACTTTGAATTTGAGCAAAATTCCAATAGCAGGATTTATAAACTAATAAAACGCTTTCTGATATTGAAAGTAATAGGAAGCTGTTGCAACAGATTCTGTAATAAACGACCGATAAAGTAGTAACAACTGATATTGTAATAAAATTAACAAATAATGTAATAACAACCGATACTGTAATAACTTTTGACTGATAGTGTAATAACTGTTCTAACAGATACTGTAACAACTTTTGACCGACAAATTAGTAATATTTTTCTAACCGATACTGTAATAACTTTTAACCGATACTGTAATAACTTTTAACTGATACTGTAATAAATTTGGACCCATAATGTAGTAATATATATGTTTATATTTATGGAAAATTTAACTTACTATAGAAGGCTATGGTGCTAACATTTATCTATAAGTATCTATTCGGTGATAAATAAATATATGCGTAATATCTGCACCAAAATGATGCTTCGTTGATTCATATAGAGGGATCGCATCCCAGACAAAATTCTGCTCAATCTGTTATGAGTTTTCTTGTTTCATTTGTGTTTAACATCACAATTTAGGTTATTAATACGACGGATCGTCCAATAAACAGTAGTATGTTCGTGGGCTGTTGCCAGTTACCTGCAAGGGTTTGGTTGTTTAAACACATTAAGTGTGCGAGATAAGACTGCACTACTTAAGTGTTCTATTCTACTTTGTTGAGTGCTGTTTAACACTACGTGTACGTAGTGCTGTTCAGTGCTGCATTGTCTAGATTCTACACTAAATATAGTATTGATTACAACATTTACGTGCAGTCACTGCTCGAGCATTTGACGTTTAAAACCAAATGATAATTTTTGCTTGAGTGTTCGTTGAGAGATCTTAATGTGATGTCGGCATTCTCGTTCTCACCACATGTAAGAAAGACGAGATTATATTTTTTAATAATCTCTCACTTCTCATCTCTCGTATATATAGCAAGCAAATTTGTCTCTCTTTATAAAAAAAAATATACACGCACACAAAAATCAAGAAATATTGCGACTCTATCGCATAAATTGTTCCTTGCAGATACACTTCGGCCAATATCATAACGCAAACTTTGGCATGTCTATTTTATATAAGTAATCCATCCTTTCGTCGCAAAGTTGAAAAAAACAATTGTGTGCCCAATGTTTATAAACACTAATTAATTTGGTAAATTGTCTGCCACGCAAACGGAAATTGTCGTCCAGGGTTATCACAGCTGTACCCACAATCATATTCCTCCACTGCATGGGAAACGGGGATTGGGGTAAAAATTTAATGTATTCTATAGTCTTTACATTCAAGAAGCCATATAAGTGTATAACTACCTGTCTAGAGCGTAATAGCCCTATGCTAAGCAACATGTCCAGCAACAGCGTTATCTGATCATTTAATGTTTATTTGACAAATAAAACGTTGTAGGTAATAAAAATAACTAACACAAAACAAAAATACAAAAGAACTGATTAGGTATTGTAATCATGAAACAGAAAATTATATTCGTCAGCATTATAATAGTCAGCAGTATTGTTGCTGTCTGGACCGTGATCACATTCCGTAGCACCATTGTTGCATACAACAGCACCATTGCCCGAAACAACATATGTGTCCCTAGGACCATAACCATGCGCAATTCCAGGAGTAGGCCTACTCGTTAAATCCTCACTACTTATAGCTCCAAAGCTGAACACATCACCGTCACTACTTTCCACATCGCCTAAACACACAGTGACATCACTACACACATTAACATAATCACACAATAATATCGCTGCACACATTAATATCACTACATACATTAACATCACTACACACATTGGCATCTCTACAATAATTAAGATCACTAAACACATTAACCTCGCTACACACATAAACTTCACGGCTCACATTAGCATCACTACTCACATTACCTTCAATAAACGCATTAACATCACCACACACATTAGCATCCCTTCGCACGTTAGCGTCACCATACACATAACATCTTTACACTCATAAACGTCACAGCTCACATTAATATCATTACGCACATTATATAGCATCCCTTCGCACTTTAGCGTCAATGCTCACATTAGCATCACTGCACACTGTAACATCTCTACTCACAGTATCACTACACACATAACATCACTCACTATACACATTTATATCACTACACACACCACTCACTACACACATTTGTATCACAACACACATAGCATCATGACACAGTACACACAGTACACACAGTATAACCGTGACGACATACAACATCTGATGACTGGCTGTTGTTATTTGCCATAGATACTAGAATAATGTTTGTATCCCCCTTCACCATCAAGCCATAACCAAAGAGTTGGAATTCGATGGTTGTATGTACAGTGTATCAGATGTAGGAGTTAGGTAAGTCACCCGAGGTCCCAATACAGACAAAGTAATAACTTGAACATAGAAAAGTTTTTCTGCTGTTGGCAACATTATTTGAAGGCCATTATTCCTGAATTTACCATCGAATGTATACATTGTTCCAAGTCCCTGACAAACTATTCTTTAGGTGTTCCGTCAGTCGTAGTTTGTAGGTTTGAAGCACGAACAATTTGTTCATGCATGGTTTCAGCTAAGCTATGTATGCGGAATGAAGTTAATTGATCAGAAATAGCACAATATACTGACAATTACCGTCTTCTCTGGGATCTAATTTGACTTGGATCCATAACGATGAAGCCACTCATTTCTGACTACTTTTAAAATATATTTTCGGTTTGTGTCTAGAACAATTATGCCATTCAAATGACGCTTTCGGTCTTTTTACTCTGATAACGCGGTACTGGTAATAGCCACGACGGAAAGCCAGACACAACGTTTCTCTGTGTATTTGACGCGGTACTTCGCTGTGTTCAACATTCTTGGTAGAATAGTTTCTTACGTTAGAAACTGGGCTGTTGGTCTCCTCCGTGGATTTTTTATTCTCACGTAGGGTTTGCTTGTTGATCAACCCGTATCATCATAGTATTGCATTTGTTTGAAGTCTGTTTGGTAGTACATCTGGTGCGTTTTTTGTCTTCAACTCAGTAGAGATTTTTGTAAACTTTGAGCGTTTCTTGGTTTAATTGTCTCTATTCTAAAACAGTTTATATCTCTTTTGCCAAGTTTATTTTTTATAATGTTGTTCTTTCTTCCAAAATAAACGTCAAAAGGAGACATACATCCTATATTCACCCTCTTTTCGCTGCAGACTACCTGCATGTAGCCTAGCGATTCATTTGTTTCACCCAGTAGTCGCCTCCTTTATAGCAAACAAGATCATACTTCATTTTTTATGTTAAAAATCGATTTAAATTTGCGTGGCCAATAAAAATGTTGGAGACATTTAATTTAATTTTCAAACGTGTGACGAAACGTTGTATAAGTTACATAAGTAGACCTACCAAATTGTGCACCATGGTCTCGGCATCAGTGTATATTCGAGGAACAATTTATATAGACACACCATTTGTAAGTATTATATATCTGTCTAAATAAAAAAGTCATTTCATGCCAAAAACACGTTTTCAATGAATCTCTATCGTGGGTTTTTATCTCGAGTCGAGCGTAGGTAACACTGATTCATAAGTGGTATGAATGTTGCAAGAGATACTGTAATAAACTACTGATAATGTAGTAACAACTGATACTGTAAAAAAATTCACAGATAATGTAATAACCGATACTGTAATAACTTTTGACTGATAGCGTAATAACTGACAGAAGCCATTGTGTTCGTCATATAATATTGCATTTTAACGCACGCATCCATATCTATGTGATTCCGACCACAGGGTTGATATGATGGTAATGCTCCCCAAAAATTATGCGATACCATCAGCCCGTGTAGAATGCCAAGGGAAATGTTCTAACGCACTGGAACAAGTGAAGTTTCTGTCTTTGCCTCCTCCCTCCTCGCCCCGCCAGACCAAAAAAATAAATAAAATAAAATAAACAAGCCAGAGGGATTGGCATCTGTGGGGCGTTTTGTTTTTACCCATTCTTAGTAATCTTGTATATTTTATCTGATGAGCAAGTTGTATTCAAATATAATTCGTGTTCACGTGTGGCGTAATTCAGCTTTGTTAAATGGAAAACGCTAGGCAATTAATAGTCACTGAATTATATTAAGAATTTATCCAATCCCTTGAAAGAAGTTCCTCAGTGAGGTAAGCGAATATTGAATGGTATTATAAAACTAAAAAACACGCATGATTATTGTTATCTTTATTGAAGTACCATACACAGCTTACACTGTTACATCTTCGAGTCCGCCTGTCGACCATCAGGTATATGAGTGAGTCCCACGACGAGGCTTCGGCAGTCGCAGGGCTGGTTCTGCGAGGTTTCTTCCCGGGTTTTCGCCGTATTTAAGCCAGGAACAGTGTGAAATGGACAATCCGTCGTCATATAAGTGAAATACCCTTGAGTACGACGTTAAATTCCGAACGAACGAACGAATTACATCCCAATGTAGGATTTGTATCGTTTGATTTCTCGGTGTAGACCGTGTATCGATTAAATCCGATGTATGATTTGTGTTGTGGGAATACTGGGTGGCGACAGTGTATCGATTACATCCAATGTATGATTTGTGTTGTCGGAATACTGGGTGGCGACAGTGTATCGATTAATCCAATGTATGATTTGTGTTGTCGGAATACTGGGTGGCGGCAGTGTATCGATTACATCCAATGTATGATTTGTATTGTCGGAATACTGGGTATAGGCAGTGTATCGATTAAATCTCAATGTATGATTTGTGTTGTCGGAATACTGGGTGTCGACAGTGTATCGATTAAATCCAATGTATGATTTGTGTTGTCGGAATACTGGGTGTAATTCGTGTATCGATTAAATCTCAATGTATGATATGTGTTGTCGGAATACTCGGTGTAGGAGCTGATTTCAACATAAAAATCGTCGTCGGTAACTGGCTGTCTGGCTTGAACTAAGCTGCGTGTGGTTTAAGATTGTCTGCATTTTTGAGCTGGGCGCTGAGAGCGCTGTTAAATTTAATGATCGATAACACGATGTAATGTCATGTCAGGACATTTTTCTAAAGGTGTTCCACGATAGTTAAGCCATTTTTCACCCGTCACGGGCATCAGGATTAATGGCGAATACGACTGTACAGGTTAATTACAAAATTAAATCTGCCAGATATTTTCAGTCGAATGCACTTTTTAATTTTTACATGCGCTTGCCTTTTCTCTGATGATGAAAATAGTTACCTGCGAAACCTAAGACATATAATTTGATAGGTATATATTAAGTATATTTCGTAACTCTGTTTCTTTTGGGTTTAGTTAAGCCGCGATGTACTGGAATATTTAAACATACAGGTGTTACAAGAATTCATGGTTTCTTTACACAGAATGCTTTGCATGGTTCTTCAATCATCCGCTGACTGTAAACTGTACCATGCATGTGCAGACGATGGCCTTTTTGCAGAAAATGAAAAACTAGATTGTATTATAATGTATCGCCCGATCAAATAACAGCTTCTTAGCCGCCCCGTTTAGACTGTTTGGGGGAGGATATGAGCACATTTAAAATAATTAAATAGATAAAACAATAAAAACAACAAAACACACTCTCTTTTTTATATGAGTTTAAGTCGTGAATTGGGTTACGTTGAACCCCCGGGATGAGCGCGTAAGTCCAAAGAGACTGATGTATACGGGTAGACAAGGTTACAAAAAAGTAATTTCTCGGCAGCTAAATTATTTAAGAGCAATTAGTGGACGACAAAAAGGAAATGTCTGAAATCCATTCCTCGGAGACATTTTGTTGTTTTAAGTTACATCAATAAGTAATATCTGACTTGTATCAATTTGATACTGATGGGAACGAATAAAACACAGGTGTGTGGTATGTTATAACACAGTAAATTACAATACTAGCCTCGACAGTGTTGTTCCTTCTCAGCAAAGACCCCTCGGAAGTCATAAGTGTACTGCGAACATCATCTCAGATGTCATACGCTCGTCGCCATTATGATGTGACCTTTTTCACATCAACTGTTAAATATAGTCCATTGTTGAACAGAGATTTAAGTGTTTCTGCCTGCTCGCCTTCATAATATAGTGTACTCCAAAATTAAATTGATGTATTCTAACAACATAATTATGAAATTTGTGTGTTTTTGCTTATACGTGTGGATAGTGTATAGGCTTCCAGCGAACAAAATGTGCGATTCATACACCTATCGCGGCCGAGCTATTAATATGACGGCACTACATGTGGAGAATCACACGAGGTTTTGCCCATTGACCTGCACCCTCACTCCAAAGGACAGTTTTCTTAATTTTTTCACCGGTTTGGTGAACACTTGTTTTGATCTAGACATTTGACTTTTTTGATTTTGTTATTTTTATCGTATAGAATGCTTGTGAAATGCATCTGGATCTTACTCTGCTAAACACCAAATTTGAAAGTCAGGATAATTATCGCTTAATTTCATACCACTATACAGATATATTTGCCTCTGTGGACTAAAGCGATTTACAAATACAATACCAAGATTTAATATTTCCATATAATAATATTCTGAACATTTGTCATATTTGGAATTGCATTTGTCTGTTTATATTATTCCTATAGTGAGTTATAAATATTAAACGACCATTCGGTAGGTATGTAAACAATATGAATTGACTTCAATGTCACGTCAAATGTGCGAAAAATGGATTTGAAATTGCTTTGCAATTGGTTATATGTTTCAATCAAACCCATGTTTTGTGAATTCGGTACATTTTATCTCAGTATATAATATTTTGCTTACAAGTAACTGGGTTTATGTAGTTTATCATGTTTGCGATTCATTTGTTCGATTTTGTGAGCACATTTGCAGTACTAGACATCTTGGTAAAAGACCCTCGTGTCCTGCGTTGTCTCGGAGAACACGAAAATAACGAAAGCTGTCATCAACCCCCCACTCTTTGTAAACTAAGGCGATAAAGGCCAGCAACAAAATGCGTATGCGTACCAAGGGTCCAAGCACCTTGTCATATTTGTGAAATTTAAAATTAAATAAAAATAAAACAAAAACTAAAAGAAAAAAAAGGAATTGAAAAGGTCACTCTTGAGTCTAGTGAATTTTGAATAGTTGTTTGCCGTTTCAACATAGTTCACTTGCAACTGACAATTGTTATTTGTAAGTGGCTGCAAACTTATGTAAATGGATAGAAATACTCCTGTAAACGCTTATGTTTAATTGTTTGTTATTTTTCTCTCTTTTAAATATTAAAGAATAATAGAGACGAGTTAACGACAGGAGATACTATTAGTGAACACTGGTTCTGACAGATGAGATTGTCAATTTAAAAACAAAGAGAAAACAACAAGGAAACAAAATATCCAAAATTATATGACAGAACCGCTAATATCTCATCACGATTTTATAAAAAGCACCAAGGCTTGTTCGATATTTCCTGCACTTATATCTACACTTGTGATATATCGAGAGAATCAGAAGCAAATCTCTTGACACGACAAGATTGTTTTTATTCTCAAACCAAACAGAATGGTTCTTAATGGTTTTGAGATTGTTCACGATCATCTTATTCAGCGAAGTATTTATCAAACACGAGTCCTTTCCTCAGAAAATTTATGATACAACTCTTTTTATCCTTAAAAGGTATTAAAACAGAAGGCACTATAACGAGAAATGGAGCCGTTGTTAAGAAATCCAGTGGTTTTTTTCTGATGGACAATTTGTTAATGACGCTGTATGTCGAAGTTAGTACGAAAGAAATAATTGAGTGTTTATACCATAAGATAAAAAGAGATTTATTACGTTCATTTCTGTACACAAATGCTTCTTGACAATAATCCAGAAATGGAAAATCCACAACGTTTTTCGTACTTGTACGGTAAGTTAAGTGTATCGTGTTCTTCTCATGCCTTGCATTATCTATGTCTATTTTCCAGATCGAACAACACAAATAACTCAAACTTTAACAGTATGAAGAATGTAAGTGGTCTGCACGGAATGGGACAAACATGTAACTGCATTTGTGTCAAAACTTGAAAGGGTCTTCAGTTTTGGCTATGACACAAAAAATGCTCGATATATTGTTATAACGTTTTTGTCTTTCTAAAAAGTTGATAATGGCTTTAACAACACGTGTCATATAGAATAAATAGAATATTTACAATGTATGTATGGTGTATTTCACTTATCCGACCCTTTTGCTTTGTCGATATAATTGCCCTTTTTTATGTATATACATTTTATTGCAGCCCAGATATTCGCTTTAAATGTAAGTTTGTGAGTTATAAATAGTGACACTTTTTTAAGTTGCCGACTGAAGCTCACATCAATGAAGGCATTTGTATAATTGAGCACTCCAGGACAAGCGTGGCCTTAGGACATATGTTATGATTTGAATTTGACAACGTGTGGATGAAAGGTAAAACATACTTTTTTTTACAATAAGAAAGCAGAATCAAAACAATAAAAAGGATGAAAGAAAGACACAATATATTGCAAGCAAATTTGTAAATATCTTATGGTTTTAAGGCCATTACTTAAAGACAGATCAACTACTATTGTTCTGGGATATGTTATTTAACCAAAGGTCTGATATCAAAACATGTCGCTTTTAATAATGAGGGATGAGGGAAAATAGGTATGTAACACTCAGTAGTAGGATTGCACTCACCGAGCCTAATATTTAAGTTCTTCATTGGACACTCCCAATCCACACCCAACCGTACCTTCCCACAACACCTCCCCTCCAATTAAACATGTACTTTACACACATAAAAAAACTGAGACCAAAATGTGTAACTTCTTTGCTATACTGGAAGCACGTACATAGCTCAGCAGTTTTGTCAGGTGAGTCAGCCTTCCCACAATGCTCTCTAGTAATTGCCAAACAATTATCGATTACAGGCTCTATTTTTTTATGATAAGTTTCGTCAATGTTTGCCGAGCACACTGATAGCTTTCAAAGCCAATAGATAAGTGATCCGAATGATGTTAATCGTTATGTCTAACACATTTCCAAAGCGGAAAACAGACGCAGAAGAAATATTGTGTGGTTAACGCTATTCAACATTTACTATGGTGTCAGCCATTAATTAAGCCTTGAATGAGTTTATTGACATATGTCCCATATCGTTTCCCATTAAGCTAAACAACTATCTGTTAATGCAATGGATAGTCTATTAGATCGCGATGAATAGGAATTTATTATAGCCCTTAGTTCAATCATACAGGAGATTGAGTCTGATAACAGGTTCTGTCCAGGAGGGTTTCTAAAAAAATGTACAAGATGTTGTAAATAGAAATGGTTACCGGGGTGGTGGGGTGGCGGTTGTTGTGGAAGACGAGTTCTGATCAGAGCCCAACGGGCAAGGGGTTATTAATGATCAAAACACCTCCAGACTATTAGAAAAACAATTTTAGCGAAGTTAAAAAAAGCAAGTTGGTTGAAAAGTAGATTGATTTCTTCTGAATTTATGAACTTGTGTTTTATGTTCATGTTTTATGGAATTATGTTTTATTGCAGTCTAGAATATAATAAAACAATTTTATCACAAACAACGGTGATGAAAATAATTATGTGTCACTCACGTTTTTGTTCTTCGCTCTTACACAAGTTTTGTTCAGAGACACTTTACAGCTCCATCTATTTATCTAGAATATGATCTCTACAGACGATTATTGACTTTTAGAATGTGCTCTTTTATGTATTTTATTGTTCACCTTCACGTTTCCAGCTACTTCCTTAATTGCTATATTTGTTTTACCATTCCTTAATTAGTTTTTAGCATGAGTGATAAAACAAGCAAGCAGTTCGAGATTCGAGATAGTAACAACAAGAATTATCCAGAATCTGAAGTGAACTTTTTCAGACGTTAACATCCTAAAACTCTTGCATCAACAGATTTCGCAGACAACGAGAATACAGTGACAACGCACAACAACAACAGAAATGCGACCAGGCCCTGATCCTGACCAATTTACAACCCCTTTAGCAAGGTGTGGGCTTGGCAAGATCGGGCGCCTAAGCTCAAGATAAAGACTAATTACAACTGCACAAAACGCAGGAAACTAATTAGTTCAAATATGAATAATGAAGGCATAAAAATACAAAACACAGGCTTGTTTTCACACTTTATATGGAGACAAAAAATATTTCTCACTAAAAAGTCAATTATTACCCCTTTCAATAATAAAGCCCTGGACCATGCCCGAGTTTTTTGCTGAGATTGAAAAAGATGGGGGTCCAAACTTTTTGCCTGAGTCAAGACCTGGTTATACACGCGAGTGATTTACAGGGTCAATCAACTTCCGGATGAAGATATGCACGAGCACAACTGACTGACTGCAGGCCGAACCCAGACAGCTCGAGCTGATATAAAGGCCTGTATAACATACGGGTATTATAATATCTATATATAATAATAATTGATTATCTACTTGCATGTCGGGACTTCACAGCTTAGGCTTTTCTACATTTTTCCTGAAATACTCAAACCACCGAACACATGTCCTTAACCTTAAATGCTTTCAGGTAGACCAATAATATCAGATGTTGACCTTGAGTCTTACAGCGCAGCGCAAAGTATTGATAACAACCTTAGATCAATTGCTATCAGGCATCCCAGTTTTATAACACATATTGAGGTTTTTGACATTCATGGCGTTAAAGATTTATTGTATGTGACACTTGACGCAGAATCTAAATGCACAAAAGTAGATATTGAAGCAGGACGCTACAACGATTATGATCGGCATCCCGATCTCCATCGTCAGACTAAAATATTGGGACACTGTTAGAAATATAATGATGTTAAAATCAATTGATAACCTGTTGCAAGGGCAATTAAGGCAAATTAAGGGTTATGCGGTTGGCTATTTTCAAGTGGGGACATGAATGCAGAGTGGGGACATGGGACATGAAGGCAGAGTGGGGACATGAAGGCAGAGTGGGGACATGACGGCCTTAGAAAGTATGTTAAACAATCCCTCTCGTAGCTTCGATATTTGGATGGCATATTATCGTCTTGATCTCGATCTATGCATTGCAACTCTCAATCAACATCTTCCATACATAAACCCTCTATTAGAGTGGATAGTATTACAGTCTGTAGATGATACAGTGTGTACGGACCTCACGTTGGATACAACAGGGATTTCGGATTTTAATTTATTCGTTTATTCTATACAGATACCCATGCTAGGTCCTTACGATTTAAAATAAATTTTTGGGGGGGGGGG
>JAQQZZ010150024.1:0-12626 GCA_030265115.1 Mopalia vespertina | reverse complement strand
GGGGGGGTTCTTTCGTCCTGGCACACCGTCACATTAGTGAAATATCGTTAAGTATGGCATAAAACACCTAGTAAACACATACAAACGTATTTTATAATCCAGAATGTTTATAATATCTATAAGCGTAATTCGACTAATGCGGTCAGAATTAAAACAAGTGTTGATTTAAGAATAATTAAATTTGTAAGGAGCTTGTTAACGCACTGCTTTGCTCTGCAGTTCTACGGCATCACTACATAGTTCCGGTGTATATATACAGTTGTAATTTGCCAGATGACGATCCCAACATTTAAGGTAATTTGCCGATTATCACTACAAAACATGGTTTTAGTTTATGAACAAGCCATCTATACTCTAAAGCGTGGAGGTAATAAGGCGACGGTTTTAATAAAATGCTATTCCTTGTTTAGCTAAGTTTAGGCAACAGGGAACATAAACTATATAATAGCTTTACTACTGGGAAAATTGGGTCTGGGAAATAATGAATTACTACTCAGTGAGAATTTTAACAAGGCTCTAATGTTTGACTGACAAATGAACTATATCTTTCCGGGTATTTGGAAGTCTTCCATGTACCGAAAACATTTCTTAGAGTCTACCGGAGCTGAGATGCTGTTGTTCTCAGCGTTTTAAACACGAGGAGTTGCTGGCAAGTTATCATATAGCGAGTTGTGAAAAGTGTCACAGTGTGAGAGTCAGCCATTAGCCCACATGTAGATTAAATTAGATCCAAATAAAGCAACGTAGCAGAGATACTAATATACAAAAACCCATGTTCTGATTTGCAGAGCTACGCAATTGCCACAAAGTTGTTACCACAGACTGGTCACAGAAAATGATTCATTCATCAGATCTACGCACATTAATGATAGTGATTTATTCTTTTTATATATATTATATACATTTAATTGGGAAAAAAGGAACTTGGAATTGGTAATCAGGTTTAACCAATGCCACTGTTCCTACTTTTGTAATGTTATAAAGCGATCCAATTTTAACACCGAGCAACATCAAAGGCAACCTGTTAATTTAAACTTAACAAAATTTCTATAACCTACTTGGTTTGATTCAAATAATGAAATTATATGGATTGAAATATCTTTTTTACAAAAGCATCGAAGACCTGGATTTTGTGATCAAAGCCCTATAAGTCCACTTGCCACGGTGATACGGAAGTCAGTCAATTAGTTTTAATAACTCACAGGTTGATCCCAAATAGACTAATCAAACGAATTAATTGCTTTATTATATTCTGTTCTGTCTGCGGAGGGTTGGGAGGGAGCTTCCTGCTGCCCTGGTAATTTCATAGCTAAGGGGGAACTGTTTGTGATGTCTTTGTATAACTTCTCGTGATTATCCTGTATTTGTCCGGTCTTGTCTTGTTTGTTGCCAGTGGTGGAGAAGTTTTCTTCAGCCATTGAACTGGCCGAAATGTGAGCCAAATAAAATAATGGACGGTGTAAAACCCAAATTAAACAAACACACAAACTGAAGATTATAATTAACACGACTCATGCTGTCGTCACTTTATTTATCCCCCCCCCCCCCAATCGTGGAGCCGGAGTCGACTGTAGGTTTATTTTGCCTATCCGTCCGTCCGTCTGTAACACAGCGGATGTTGTACAACTCATCAATGTATTGAACTTCGTATTTACACACAGTTTTATAATTACAAGTTTTAGGCTGTTCTGTTATATTTGTATTTTTTTTTATTTTTGCAAGTTTATTGCCATTTCGAATTAGAGAACATGTAAGATACTTGGACTTGCATTTACTGCTGGCGATTCAGTGCCTAACTCTGAGGGTCGCGGGTTCCATTCACTGAGGGGTTTCAATCTGCAACATTTTTCTGAACAAGAATCTGTTCAAACTTAGAAAGTGTTATCCCAAAATAACGAAAATACTATCGCCATCTTGTTTTCACATCAAACGCATGACCCAATGACAAGTAGGATGCAAATATATCGGCCTAAATGTAGGGCTGATATATTAGATCAGAATCAACAGATTGCATCAGTTTTACAACGTGTGCGCTGAAACAGTAGGGAATGCATTCAGCATCACACTTAATTGCCAGGAAATAATTTGCGCGGGATTTTTTCTCGTTCGTTTGTGATCAATCGTCACAGGTGTTCTGTTATGTAGTTTAAATAACACTAACGTGAAATAGGGATATTCGTTCATAAGGACTCTGGCTTTGTATTTTACTCTACTCGTTGGTGCAGGATCTACAGAATAAGCAAACTCTGTGGCAATGTTTTTGTGAAGAAATTATTTCTTAAAGTTAAAAAAGATAATTGTCAGTTTTCAACCATCACTTTTTATACACAAGTTTAATTTTACTTACTTTTTGTTGTGTTAAATAATAGATTGTGGACAAAATTGTTAAAGTGAAACATTTTTTATTTTAAACCCAATTTGTTTTCAACAACAAAAGAAAGGATAAAATTTGGCTAAATATTTCTTAACTCTAAGAAATAGTTAAGGAGCTTTATGAATACAGACTCTAGTGTTCGTGTACATTCTTGTCGTGCAATTTGCATTAAAGTGGATTCGCAAAATCTACAGGCCAAACAAAACCCAATTACTTGGCTAATCTGTTACTGTGATAATGGTCTCCGACTGAATCACGTCTAGGATGTCCTCAATCCAACTGAATAAACAAGGTTTGTTTACATTTTCCATCAAACAAAATAATACTTCACAATCGAATCATATTCATATGCCAATATATAATTGAATGATTCATAACATTGGGAGAAAGTTGGCAGTATTTTCTCCTGTGGCCAGTGGTTTCATTGAAAACAATTTCTCACTTAAGTCAACATACTAAATTTGAGATTTGTGCCAACTTTAGTTTGGTAGATATACCTACATTTACTACACAGTAACACTACTATACGTGTGCCCTAATAGCACGTATCCAAATTCGAAACTGTTGCATCTAACGGCCTTAAACATGTTGGCCTTAGCATACAACTGCTTTCTACAATGGGGCCCTCATGTTCGTTAAGCTAACGCTCATCAGGAACGCGATTTGTGTTGAAGTCTTGTATCGTAAATTTCCTTTTTGGCTTTTTGTTTTGCTCTCTCATAACATTTTTATTGACAGTTACGAGTATTTTTCATTCATCCATTGCGGTGGCACGCTTCCACATGAGTGTTGTAGCCTACACAAAACGATAAAATACGCTTCCACATGAGTGTTGTAGCCTACACAAAACAATAAAACACGCTTCCACATGAGTGTTGTAGCCTACACAAAACAATAAAACACGCTTCCACATGAGTGTTGTAGCCAACACAAAACAATAAAACATGCTTCCACATGAGTGTTGTAGCCTACACAAAACAATAAAACCAAAAAGCAAAATGCGAAATAGGATGCAAACCATGAACTTATGCAATGCGAACCCACAGTTATGTAAGATTCTTGTTGTTACATAATATCATTTATATCTATAAGTAGGTCACATTTTTGTTATTTGGCGATAAATATGATAAAAAAACTAGCCAGCCCTCATTTTGTAGAAGGGATAAGTGGTTACTTTTAGATCAATAATGGAGAAAGATGCGAAATTTTTTTGCAATGTTGTTCTGGCTAATGAATGGACAAAGCTTGTCATGTCCCAAAATCAATCTAAAGGTTTGACAAAGAATTGCTCGTTTTAGTTTCCCAGACAAGAACTGAGTGCCCGACTAGGAAACGTTCATTTTTCTATAGGCCAAAACGTATTACATAACTGTAGAGTCTGCCAATGGCTGGATCATATTTGATATCTCTTCGATATTGAAGCGAATTCGTGATAGTTTTGCTAACAAAATATCTTGTACACGTCAGGTTTAACGATCTATTTTTTTTATAATTTGGAACAGATGCTATGTTTTCACAACTCATATCGATACTTGTTTCGTCATAAAATAATTGTTAACGATTATACCATAGAAATATATCAAGTTCAGCGGGCTTGGTTATAGCTCGTTTATATATTGACATTCTGATAAGAACTCATATATCGTCATTTTGTAGAAGGCCGGGTGGCTGACTGTCTGGGTGTCCGGTATTTTCTGCTGGCGATTTAGTGCCTCACTCTAAGGGTCCTGGGTTCGATTCCCTGATGGGTTTCAATCTGCAATTTTTTTTCTAAACAAGAATCTGTTCAAACTAAGACAGTGTTATCCCAAAATTGCGAAATTACTATCGCCATCTTGTTTTCACATCAAACGTACGACCCAATGAAAAATAGGATGCAAATATATGTAGGCCTTAATGTAGGACTTATATATTTGATCCGATTCGTCGAGTAAACGTTTGAATACAGTCCAATCGGCACCGCTAACAAACCAGCTATCTAATAATACAGCATATTGTAAACATATTTGACATTTGTTGAGTTGATAAGAAAAATATGAAATTATAATAAAGTCAACAACATTAGAGTCAGCAATAACAACAACAACAACGTACCTGAAATTGGTATAACAAAATGCGCACATTGTCTTGTAAATAAAGCATAGAGACTGTTCGACATTCTGTTAAAGAACAGAAAGTTTGTTTGCGATAATGTTATTCTTCTACTTTTATAAATTCATTTTGGGGATGGGATACGCGGTTTCATCATGATTGTTCACCGAGTTTAAGACAGACAGAGACAGAAAAGAAGAATATTTCGTTACAAAGTGAAATACCGTTGAGTATAACGTTAAACTCCATTCAGAGAATCGTTTGTTTACTAATAAGCTAATATTTTCGTAGAATATACATGACCTCTGACCCTGCTAGCAAAAAGCCTGAGTTCGAATCCCGGTTAAGGCAAGGCAATTGTCTTTCTCTGTAATACAATAACCCTTATTGTAACCCATCTGCGCCAGACATAAATTGTGCTTGGCAAAATGAAGGCTCTCGTCCATACAACATTCCACATCGGGCTGCCAAAGGACAACCGATATTTTTGTCTGTTTTCTTTGCCAATTTGCGTCTTAGCATGGTATATGCCGATACTTTACTAGAGGCTACCATTATCTGTCACACGTTGGGATTTCAAAGACTAGGTCCAGCGGAGTGCTTGTCAGAGAACAGGACACGTCATGTCTCTCTTTGGTAAAAAGCTTCCTGCTAATTGCGAGTCTACATACATAATGGCATCGAGTGAGAGGTGCGTTGATAAGTGGCCGGACTCACGCCTTAGAAAATGATTGGACAAACAGATCACAGTGTCCACAGCGAGTCACCTCAGATATAACTATAGTGTGACTGATAAAAAGTATGAATTTGTCCTTCGATGTCGTAAAGCCGCAGTCACATCACAAAAAAAAAATCATTTTTGATGAAATTTAAATTTATCCAACGTGTTGAATTTGAGACTGTATGGGACATCAAATACATATTGGTTGAGTGTATAGCGTTTTCCACTTCTACACGTTCATCTCTATTAAGGACTTGTTTGACAATACTGCTGGCGATTTCATTATAAAGTTCCTTAAACAGACCAGTGTGTATCATAAAATATAACTGTTTTATCAAACATTGTAAAGCAACTATAAATGACATGGTTTTAAACACAATATTTCCAATTTTTCAAACCCAAAATGAAACCGTTAATATATTGGCATATTTAAAAAACACTTTTTTGTTTATCGTTACGAGCACGAGGTAGATGACCACGAACACAACTGGAGCTAGAGGGTCACTCTCGATCGACCGTTGGTTTCAAGTTTCTTAGAATAGCTTAATCAGTGATAATCGGCAATCGAAGGTCAAGGACCTCATTATGCTAACGTACTTTTGGAATTGGCAATACGTTCATTGTCGCTTCCACTGGAAGTATGCACTGTGTTCGTTTTCTTGCAGGAAATCAATTTAACAATTTCTGAATCAATTTCCATCACCTCTCTATGGATTATAATAAGCGTGTAAATTGACCCATTGATAGTAAGACTGAAATAGCTCAATCAAAGAGCTTGCCATGGGTTGTGTTGTAGCGATAATCTAAATCAACCTTGCTGACAGAATCTGTTCAGTTACTACACCTAAAATAAGTCAGTTTGTTTGTTTGTTTGACTGATTGGGGTTTAACGTCATACTCAATTATGTTGTTAATATTCACTTTCGAATAGACACAAAAATCATTCATTGCTTTCAGCTTTGGGAGCTGTATCACTCTCCTATCAGAGGGGTAATGAATGTCCGCTACCTAGACTCCAGCTGACCTACGTTACACTGATCGGTCTGTTATAAAGTGTGGTTTTTCAATATAACCTACGTTACACTGACCGATCTGTTGTAAAGTGTGTTTTTCCAATATAATCTACGTAACACTGATCGATCTGTTGTAAAGTGTGGGGTTTTTTTTTTCAGTATAACCTATGTTACACTGATCGATCTGTTGTAAAGAGTGTTTTTTCAGTATAACCTACGTTACGCTGATCTTTCTGTTGTAAAGTCTGTTTTTCAATATAACCTACGTTTCACTGATCGATCTGTTGTAAAGTGTGGGTTTTTTTCAGTATTACCTACGTTACACTGATCGACCTGTTGTAAAGTGTTGTTTTCCAGGTCCCGGCTGCTCGAAGCGCTATTAAATTTAATCCACTTTTACATGACGTCACGCCACGTTGAAGGTCTATCTCTAGTCCGGTATTAGCGATTTAATCTGGTGTTAGCGGATAATCGTCTTTCGAGCAACTGTCCCCAGTATAACCTATGTTACACTGATCGATCTGTTGCAAAGTGTGATTTTTTAATATAACCTACGTTACACTGATCGACCTGTTGTAAAGAGTGCGTTTTCAGTATAACCTACGTTACGCTGATCTATCTGTTGTAAAGTCTGTTTTTCAGTATAACCTACGTTACACTGATCGATCGGTTGTAAAGAGTGGGTTTTCAGTTTAACTTACGTTACACTGATCGATCTGTTGTAAAGTGTGTTTTTTCAGTATAACCTACGTTACACTGGTCGACCTGTTGTAAAGTGTGTTTTTTCAATATAACCTACGTTACACTGATCGATCTGTTGTAAAGTGTGTTTTTTCAATATAACCTACGTTACACTGATCGATCTGTTGTAAAGTGTCGTTTTCCAGTATAACCTACGTTACACTGATCGATCTGTTGTAAAGTGTGGTTTTTCAATATAACCTACGTGACACTGATCGATCTGTTTTAAAGTGTTGTTTTCCAGTATAACCTACGTTACACTGATCGATCTGTTGTAAAGTGTGGGTTTTCAGTATAACCTACGTTACACTGATCAATCTGTCGTAAAGTATGGGTTTTCAGTATAACCTACGTTACACTGATCAATCTGTTGTAAAGTATGGGTTTTCAGTATAACTTACGTTACACTGATCGATCTGTTGTAAAGTATGGGTTTTCAGTATAACCTACGTTACACTGATCAATCTGTTGTAAAGTATGGGTTTTCAGTATAACCTACGTTACCCTGATCGATCTGTTGTAAAGCATGGGTTTTCAGTATAACATACGTTACACTGAACGATTTAACAGTCTTCAGTTGGTGTTGATAATCCGCTTCTCACATTGACCAATAAAGTATTCCATAAACAACTTCGCCAACTATTTGGTAACCTTTGGTCAGCCCTTCCTTCATATCTTTCCAGTTAAGAAATATTTGTATACATGGATAAAAAAGAAAACGACCTGTTCGTGTTTTTTGTTATTGTGAAAACACTCTCTCTTTTCCATAAGTAAATCAAAATGTTTACTACTTTGAAAACATTTGTAAACTCGCACCGGAAATAAATCGACAACATGACATTTGTTCTGATTTAGTGTATCTGTAGATCTAAAGCCTGATTGCTACCTCTAATAATGTTAATGACCACTTTCTAAACGATAACAAATTAAATATTACACAGCAATTTACTTATTGGGATGGTGGTCGTGCTTAATTGCCCATTAACTCGCGGTCAATGGCATGTTAATCTATTGAGACATTTAATCTCACTTATATAACTTTTGTTACGGATGTTTTAAATATAAAGGAAAGATGCTATAAATTACGTAATAGACAGGTGTATTTTGATTACCGGGAGTGGATACTGTGAGATTAGTATTAACAATACGAAGTATAGCAGACATGCTTGAATACTGTGTCTCTGTTTGTTTGAGTGGAGTTTAACGACGTACCTACTGTTATTTCATTCATATGGCGGCGTGCCAGCCCGATGGGTGAAGGACCATGCACTCCCCTCACTCTTCTGACGCAAATGACAACTAAGACATACAACACAGTACAAATACGAGACACAAATGACATTATAAACAGGTGGGCTAGCTTCAAGTTGCGCTTCAGCTTGAATATCACCAGGGCAACAGGAAGATTCCTCCAACCTCCCGAGTGAATATAGGACAGACAGTGGAATCCATCCAGTCTCTTGCGTTATCAACTTCTAAATACAACTAAAATATATCAGGTTTATTATTGTGGAACCACATCGTTAAAAGTACTCCGCTCCTCGAATGTATACTGTGCACATCATCTCAGACGTCAAACGATCGTCGCTAATAAGACATGTATTTTGTTCCAATCAACTGATACCATAGTCCGCATTATATGTAGATCATTCACAGTTGCCATGCATTTTGGGTTCACAATTCAATGTTCTCCTAAACTAAATTTGCGCCATTTAAAATCCCCTGGGTTTATTATAGTGTGTGTCACCGTTTTTCGGCTTTTTTTAGATTTTCGGCTAACAAAATGTCCAATCGCTGTGCATATTCATACATCTACTGTTATGAAAAGGCAACAACGTGAATCACGCGTGGTTTGGTGGATTGATTCAGCTCCGCTACGACATGGACTTGATTGGTTCAATATATTAGCTTGAGAGTAACTAGTCATGTAGACAGTTCACCTACTATAACATCCGTAGGAACTCCTCCACGCACACGCAATGTTTCCCACCGTAATATTAAGGATAAGTGTCAATTATTATAACGGAAGGTTTTACGCTAGGTGGAGTAAAATTAGTTACCATTGAAAAGAGATATTTCACTTTCGGCTTGTGAAAAATTCACATTGAATGAGAGTTCAAATATTATATCGCAGGATTGGGCTCCCATAATATCGGCCTCCGGTTAACATTAAGTCATTAAAATTTGCCAAAGCGTCAGTACTACTAGTATAAGGTAAATTAGTTAATTAATATTGAGAAGAATGGACCGGAGTAATGTAACTTAAGTTAATAGATACAATTACTTTGGCAAACCGGCTGTGTTATAACACATCAATTGTATGAGCCGGATAATCACCCGAGTCAGTGTTATATAATGCGGAAGCCTGTTGTTCTGAAAATGTAAGGGCGTAAACGGAAAATTAACAAGATCGGGTTATTGCGTCTGTTATCAAACGGAGGTATTAGTATTGCCCGCAGATTTGTTTGTTAGTTTGCGGTGTATTGTCGAGGATATTGATTGTATACCTCTAACACAGCTTTATTTCATAAGGTGGACAAGCAAGAGGACAACTCCTTAAAGTCATTCCTTCGATAGCTGCTATCACCTCCTGTGACTCCATGTTGAACATTCCAATAACTACCAGATACACATAAAAAGACAGCTAAGATACTCACAGAGGCGATCAAATACTCTTAGATTCCCATAAAAAGACAGCTTTGATACTAACAGAGACGATCAAATACTCTTAGATACACATAAAAAGACAGCTTTGATACTCACAGAGGCGATCAAATACTCTTAGATACACATAAAAATACAGCTATGATTCTCACAGAGACGATCAAATACTCTTAGATACCCATAAAAAGACAGCTATGATACTCACAGAGGCGATCAAATACTCTTAGATACACATAAAAATACAGCTATGATACTCTCAGAGACGACCAACTACTCTTAGATACCCAAAAAAGACAGCTATGATACTCACAGAGGCGATCAAATACTCTTAGATTCCCATAAAAAGACAGCTATGATACTAACAGAGACGATCAAATACTCTTAGATTCCCATAAAAAAGACAGTTATGATTCTCACAGACACGATCAACTACTCTTAGCTACTTATAAAAAGACAGCTATGATTCTCACAGAGACGACCAAATACTCTTAGATACCCATAAAAAGACAGCTATGATACGATCACTAGATACTCTCTGAAAGACCACCAGATACTCTCTGAAAGACCACCAAATACTCTTATACTCTCTGAAAGACCACCAGATACTCTCTGAAAGACCACCAGATACTCTCTGAAAGACCACCAGATACTCTGAAAGACCACCAGAAACTCTCTGAAAGACCACCAGATACTCTCTGAAAGACCACCAGATACTCTGAAAGACCACCAGATACTCGATAAATGGGAATAATTGATTCTCACTCCCCACTCATTGTGCATCCCTTATACCAGAAATCTAATAAACGGATGAACATTGCAGACATCCTCGGTAGTGCTGTGGCTCAGTCGATTCTATCTCATCGCTAACACCATATAAACAAGTCCAAGATTACCGATCGAGCTTCAAACGTCTAAACATGGCGAGATTCTATAGTTCCTTAGGTATTATCGCTATGCTCGGCCGTGCTAGATGTATGATTCGGCACCAAACGGTGTATTTTGTTCGCCGGATGTCTATTCACCGATGTATGCATACGAAAAAATAAACATGTGTTAGATGGCTCAAAATACAATTAAACAGAATGAACCTGTAACTGTGGTGTTATGCAGCTGTATGACTTCATAACCTAGGTCTGGTGTGTTTATACGTTTGTAAGTTGACAGAGGACGATAGCACAATTTACAGTTACCTGCAGGTATCCATACAAAACTTTATTTCTTGTCAATAGTGCTCGTACTTGTCTTTGGTTGGAAGCGGATGGGCCTTGTAAATCACATCGTACATTGCTCGAATCAGTCTCGCCTTTTAAAAGGACTATTCCGGAAATTATAATGATGTGATTGCCCAATATTTGAAGCACATTGGGGTATCAATACTGATCGCCTTTTTAGCTTAGAACCTCGTAGGCCTATATGTCCGAGATAGGACTGGATATAATTTAGAAGAGGGTCACATTCCGTGCGATAAAGTCACTCAGTCTCTAATCCATTCAATTAGTGTTGTTTAATTATGACCAACTTGACTTTGGGCTGCCACTCATTTGGTGAACAGGTAATTGAAGATGTTGAATTATTGTCCGATATTAGAGATCTATTTGATATAAAAGAAATTAATTTTTCTTTTATAAACTCATATTTTCATTAAAGTTTTGAAACTATACTGTGCGATTAAATTGGTTTAAAGGTCACTATAGCATATACTTAATTAACTTAAATATCAGGACTGACTTTTTCAGTTCAAAAATGTTCCAGGGGAGCTGGAGGATTTACTCCCGTCTCGACAGCTTTTGCTTTTTTTCCTACCAAGTTGGCGAAACGGGAATAGCACAGATGTGAAGTTACATTAAAGGGATTAAAGAAGATAAAGACACAAAGTTCAATCACATGGAATATATTGGAAGTTTATTCAAGTAAATTTAGCAGATTTTAGCAGAGATTTATAAACTTAACATGGAACAGAAAAAGACAAACTAGTCATCAAATCTAGAAAACACGATGCCCGGTCAGCCAATTCGATAGAGCAAATGCTGCCTTGTGTAAGTCTCTCATTTAGATCGCTTAAGTTTTCGTCCAATACTCTATATCTTTTTCTCTTTGGGACAAAACGTGCGCCAAACTGAAGCGGGGAAATTTTGGTGTCTGTGACGTATTGGTCAAGTTGAATTATCTTGCTGAATTCGGAAGGGTAAGGGTGAGACTTTCCGATACAGTGCGTTCCCATGTCCCTTCAATCCAGAATTCTGTAAATTATCCATACACTCTGTACAGTGATGATCTAGCGGTTATTCCGCCATAGCGTTGACTCATCTATACTTGCTGCATCATCTACTGACACAAGTGGCAGGACTGAAGCACGGCGGACAAACTTGCACACCTCTGGATCGTCTCGATTCTGACACGGCAGAACAAGTTTCTGTCATTTTCGCCAGATACATTGGGTGAAGTGAAAGAAACATCCCTTCAAACTGGCCCTGAGAATGGTGGAGTGCACAGCGCAGTGGTATGCCTTATCAAATTCGGCTTGTAAAATGGATGGCAGAGACACGTGTCCGTCCCTTCTTGCAGCGTCCCGGATGAGTCTGAAAAACGTAAAAGAAGTAATAAGTATAAGTGAAAAGTAAAAATAGACGTACCGGTAATTTAATAACATTTCGATATCATATTACAGAATATGAAATAAAGATGGGAAATAACTTACATCAGCGTCCTTTCATAAGTAGTTTGTTGTCTATTGGGTAGAACCAGAAGTCTATCAAGCTGAAGTATGAAACCAGCCAATACCCAGTCTCGACGGCATTGTGACTTTCAGAGGACATTCACAGTGCAATTTGACTCATTGCGCAACAAATGGGCGCTTTTTCAACAATCAGCGCTAACTTAGTGACAATGCCGTTGAGACTGGGTAACGGCTGGTTTCATACTTCTGTTTAATAGACTTCTGGTAGAACATTAGTCCTATTAAATAGGCCGTCGACGTTCGATATTTATCATTTGGACATTGACAGTACCTCGACGTCCTATA
>JAQQZZ010150013.1:0-12626 GCA_030265115.1 Mopalia vespertina | reverse complement strand
AATCATTACGGCAATGTTTCCAAACGTATGGAAATGTAGAGCAATGGTTTAAATCATTACGGCAATGTTTCCAAACGTATGGAAATGTAGAGCAATGGTTTAAATCATTACGGCAATGTTTCCAAACGAGTCGCCGTCTCATGAGTAGTTGAACTTGAGAATGTATGTAATACGGGCACTGAACTTGGCTTCTCGTAACCTAACGTTAATGTGGTTTATGTGATAGCTGAAGGCGACTCATCCAGGTGATTTAGATCACACCTACGATAAGTGGACATATTAATTAACATTTCTGGCCAGGTAGCTACAGGTGAATGGGAGAAGTTGTCAAAGTTAAAAGATGAGGTGATAGCTAGACTTATATACGACCATAGCTTCGTCCAATTAATACCCATATTTAACACTTCTTCTTTGGGAACGTGTTTAAAATAATTAACACTACAATTATCTTATTAAGAAATTAATAGATCACTCATAGTGATCCATCATCTGAAGACTGTCAATTAATATACGATTATCAAAAGATAATGAAAACAAATACTTTGATCATGGTTCCATAATAAATGTCTTCAATTTAAAAAAATAAACTTCTGAGGAAGGTACCGTGGGATGAATTTCTTGCTATAGGCAAGTGTGTGATGTAACCCGAAAGGTGAATAGGATATAGACGTCTTTGAACTCACCGCCTTTAACGTGTAATTAATGGTCCTTACCCTGTGGTGTATACCTCCCAGGTATCTAAGTAGTACAATGTCAACCATTCTAAGGGTGTCTTTTTTTTCAACAAACATTCTTTTTGAGCCATATAGAAGAGAACAGCTCTGAAGTTGAACTCATAGGAAAAGATCAAATGCTTTATATAACATAAAGTGTAACAGGAAAACAAAAATTGGGACAAATGTAATATATATTTACATTGTCCACATTCGTCTGTTATACCAGAGTCGATCAAAGTCAAAATACGTGAGATTCATAAGATCGCCTCCATGATTGTGTAACGGTTGTATCGAATTAGTGATCACAGCAATTCGGAGGTTGATAACCTTGTTTCATATCCACACGTAGGTTGATAACTTAATTTCGTATCTGCACTGAGCTTGATAACCTAGTTTCACATCCACATGGAGATTGATAACCTAGTTTCATGTCCACACGAAAGTTGATAACCTAGTTTCGTGTCCACACAAAAGTTGATAACCTAGGTTCATATCCACCTGGAGGTTGACAACCTAGTTTCATATCTACACGAAGGTTGGATAACCTAGTTTCATATCTACACGAAGGTTGATAACCTAGTTTCATATCTACACGGAGTTTGATAACCTAGCTTCATATCCACACGAAGGTTGATTACCTAGTTTCATATCCGCATTTAGGTTATAACCTAGTTTCAAATCCACACGTAGGTTGATAACCTAGTTTCATATCCACACTGAGGTTGATAACCCAGTTAAATATCCACATGGAGATTCATAACCTAGTTTCATATCCACACAAAAGTTGATAATCCAGTTTCATATCCGCACGGAGGTTAATAACCAAGTTTCATATCCGCATTTAGGTTATACCCTAGTTTCAAATCCACACGAAGATTGATAACCTAGTTTCATATCCGCATTTAGGTTATAACCTAGTTTCAAATCCACATGTAGGTTGATAACCTAGTTTCATATCCGCACTGAGGTTGATAACCCAGTTTCATATCCACACGGAGATTGATAACCTAGTTTCAAATCCACACATAGTTTGATAACCTAGTTTCATATTCGCACTGAGGATGATGACCTAGTTTCATACCCGCATTTAGGTTATAGCCTAGTTTTATATCCACACGAAGATTGATAACCTAGGTTCACCTCCACACGGTGGTTGGGAAACCTAGGTTGACCTCCACACGGAGGTTGGAAAACCTAGGTTCACCTCCACACGGAGATTGATAACTTAGTTTCAAATCCACACATAGTTTGATAACCTAGTTTCATATTCGCATTTAGGTTATAACCTAGTTTTATATCCACACGAAGATTGATAACCTAGGTTCACCTCCACGCGGTGGTTGGGAAACCTAGGTTCACCTCCACACGGAGGTTGGAAAACCTAGTTTCATATCCACACGGAGGTTGATAACCTAGTTTCATATCTACACGAATTCTTGCATTTAGCATCCATTAGAATGTAGCCCAAACATCGCCCAATTAAATTTCTGGAGATCATTGTATTTTTATACGTATTGATAGTTAATATTTTAACTTGTATATGTGCATAAAAACTAAAACTAACATATTGTTGTTGTCGGTGACTAAAACAAATAGTAAATTGAGTTTTCCTCACGCTGTATACACACAGCCATGTTTTGTCTGGGACTAATATACGTTTATAAAGGGGATAGATACGAGTATGGTCCTATCACCAACTTTGCGTGCAATCCTCTTTTCCGCTAATTTGTACACTCATTTTACCATTAATTGATTTCTTAATGACAGTTTGATAGATATATCAGTTGACTGGTATACTCATCTGTTATAGCGTTGTTAAGTTTGGAAGTTGCCAGCTCGCTTTCTACGAGGTTGGAATGTTTGAATGCGAAAAAGGTTGTAAAAATGTCCTGGTCACGATGTTGCCTTTGAGGCGTTAATACGAGGTAGCACTGTTGCGGCCTTTCGATCTTTTCATATTACAAATTTGCAACATATGGGTGTTGCGATCCAAGATTTCGAACTCATTCCTTTGACTCCTTGTTGCTTCAGGCGTGGCTTGGACATATCTCTGTTCTATTAAAATACTTAGTTGTTCTATACGGGCCTAAACCAGATTGAAAACATGAAAATGTATAGCGTACGTTATCTATGCACTCAAAGCGTCAATATATAGTATGCTGGTTTATGGTATGTAACAGAAAAAAGACAAATTCCTTACCTTGATTAATGACTTGGTTTATTTACATCTGGTGTTACCACTGATCCCACGCGAAACTCGTACAAGATTTATTATTTTCAATCAATAGTCCGTGGTATATTAATTTTTAAAATTGATAAAGTCTACATCCGCCAAGTGTAATTAAACTACATTGGTTATACGATACTTTAAACAGCTTTCAATTACTATCGTCTGGCTGCGCTTGTAGAATGTTGAAATGTGTTAGGATGTTTTATCGGCGCTACGTTGAGTGTTTTCATCAATTGAGTATTTTATCGGCGGTAGTTGAGCGTTTTCGTCGGTTGAGTGTTTTATCGGGTGCGTTTTGAGTGTTTTTTTGGGATGTGTGTTGCATATCTTATCGTTGGTGTTGAGGGGTTAATGGGTGGCACATTGAGTGTCTTGTCGAGTAATTCGTCGGTCGTGGTTTGTATTATAGGTGTTGCGCTGATTGTGTTATTGGCTGTGCGTTGAGTGTTTTATCTGTGGTGCGTTGAATGTTTTATCTGTAGTGCGTTGAGTTTTATAGGAGTTGTTTTGAATGTTTTATCGATGGGGCGTGAGTTGTTTTTTTATCAGTGGTGCATTGAGTGTTTATGTGTGGTGTATTGAATGTTTTATCGGTGTTGCTTTGAATGTTTTATCGAGGGTGCGTTGAGTGTTTTATCGAGGGTGCGTTGAGTGTTTATCCGTTTTACATCGAGTGTTTTATCTGTGGTGCGTTGTGTGTTTTATTTGGCGTGTTAAATGGTTTATGGATGTGCGTTCAGTGCTTTGTGTGTGGGATGGGTTTGGGGGATATTGCATTTTCATGGGTGGTGCGTTTTGGGTTGGTCATCGGTGGTGAATTGAATGTTTTAACACTGGTAAGTTGAATGTTTTATGGGTAGTGAGTTGACTGTTTATCGGTTGTACGTTGAGAATCTTTTCCGTACTACACTGGGTGTTCCGTTGGTAATGCGTTGCTTATTTTACCGGTGGTGCTATATATCGGGTACTGTTAATCTTGTGTTACACAGAAATTACAGGAGCAGAGATTTAACAGTTGGAGTGCGATGTTATATAATTGTAAACAAATACACACATAAGACTTGTATGTAACGTCCACAGGAGCATATTGCAAGGTAAGGATGTCAAGAGCTCCAGGTGAAAGACGTGTGTATAGACACAAGCCAGTGTGTTATTGTCATCAACTTTGGACAAATGAAGTTGGTTCTTCTGTTCAGAATTTCACTAACTGGTGAAGAACCTTATTATGGTCATTGGCAAAAGAGGCTTTGGTTTAAACAAGAATGTATTTCCTGTTACAGAATAGTGACTTGCGAACAAGCTGTGCCTGTATTAATGCATCTCTCAGCTTTATAGAGGCCTTGGTACTCGGTGGAGAGTGCTTAAAATACTGGAATCTTAAATTTGGATAACTGGTGAGCTTAAACATCGGGATTCTATGACAAGTTTTTAGAACAAGGAAATTCGTGTCCCGAGAATTGATGGACGACTGTGCCTGCATACCAGGCACATACGTATGGGGTCGATTCACACAGCAGCCTGGGTTTATTGTAGCGAACACTGGGGGAAGTTTCCTATTTCAGGATCAGCCATGAAGTAATATCGATATTTAATAAAAGAAATTCAACACAAGTATGCGTTCATTTAAGGTAAAAATCATTTATTTAGATATGGATTCACAATTTAAGGAAAAAAACATAAGCACCAATATTACAAATCAGTCTTTGGGTAGGAATTTGTGGTGAAGCATTAAGTGTGTCATTTTAAATACAATGACGATAAATTATGGCGATATCTTCTTCTCACTTGGACTTCTACTGTCCCTATATTGCAACACATTCCTTACACAACCCCTTGAATTCATGACAAATTAACTGTCGATATGTTAATATATTAGTTCAAGAAAACACTACAAATTGAAATTACAACAGAACGTACCTAAACTCGTTACACATTATGATGAGTAAGAATGATTGTTAACCTTGATGGTACCAAAAGTGGACAATATAAATACAATAACAAACAAATTCACTTAACTCATACGCTCACATATACAGTCTACACTTATTATAACTTATGAAAACAATGAAATACAGGTGGAGTGGCAGTTATCTGTAACAAGTTACGCAATGTATGTATATAAATACTGGGGGGTTACATGTTGACACGTCACGGGCGAACATGACGTCACTCGATCGTCTAGGGGTATGCAACCGGGCTCGGAGTTTGGACTCCAGGATTACTAGGCTCAACATTCACACATTATAGCATTCACAACATATAGAAATTTAAAACAAATTAAACAAGTGATATATACACAATTGTATGGATGGTTTTGTTTTTTTCGAGACGGAGCAAGAAGTATTATCACATTTAGAGATTTAAGCAGTGTTATAAAACACAATAGTAACCGTTACATCATCAACAGGAGTAACCGCATTCATGAAGGACGTACATACAAAAACACCCTGGTTCGAGCATGATTTAACATTAGTTTTAATTTTAAATGCTCAGAAAGTCAGCTCCCTTCCAGAAGCTTGAATCCGATCGTTAGTTAAGAACGTAATTGTACTTCCACTAGTTTAGTTTGGCGCAATATCTCAGCTTTAAAGAACAAACGGCCATGGATGTATATATTAAAAAAAAGAAAGAAAAAAAAAAGAATGAAAGAGAAAAAAGTCTCACTAATTCCAAGGCAAGATTACTGTTTCACATATACCTGCTATTTCAAATCGAACATTTTAAATAAAGATTTTATATTTGTCGTTTATTTAATCGATTTAAGCTAAAGTTGTTTTCTCACTTTTGGTATTTTGCACATTTACCCGTATTGCAGAAGTACTGTACAAATAGATAAGGATAAATAAATGCTTAGTATATAATATACTCGGTCCCAAAAACCAAAGATCCGTATAGTCCAGATCTTGGTCCCATCGGGATGAAGAACGTCTGGTCTTTGATCCACAAACCAAGCCTCCAATGCGAGGATTCGATAAAGAGCGAAATGAAACAGATCCAAAGTCCAAGAAAATCTGTTGATGATAACCACGTGATGACTCGGTGGGCGGCCAATACGACAGACCCTGTATTCACAAAGAGCCACAGTTCTGCGGCAGTTTCTTTTTACAAATATTATGTACACTGTTTTTCAGTCAAACTCGAGATTCCAAAAGATAAGTCTCTTTTTACACATGACATATCAATACTTAAATTCATAGGTATTTTCACGTTCCTATTACGTACAATAAATAAATAAATAATGTATATGTAGTAGAGTTCTTTCATTTCCAGTGTTTTGGTTAACACTTCGTTGAGACTAGTATTCGTTTTGTATTTTAGTTACTCTCAGACAAATGCTAACCGTGGGTGGTTTTCTAATAGGTAACTGTCTCTCATTTTGTATTTAAGATTAACGTCATGTGTTGGTGGTAATATTTCATGTCCATAATAGTTAACATCTATATTAGTTGATTCACCTTCTAAAAGTTCGAAATCAAACATATGAGCTAACATGAAGAGGTACCACTTGGCTTGTAATAGGGCGTATCTCTTCCCGGGGCAAATAGAACCGAAAGCCATGATCGGGTTCTTCAACTGTTTGCCATTTTTGTAGAATTTCGCATCAACAAATCGATCATATTTGAATGTCTGAAAGAAAAAAAGAGGAACATATGAGCACAAGGCAGACAAAAATGATTTACAACCGAAACTGTCAAACAATTAGATAGGCTAGATTGTATTACACGTTATACAGGAAAGTTCTGATTGACTGTTCTCTCGTGTATCCCAGTCTTCCGCCAATGAATGCAGCTGTTTATATTTAGCCTAGTGGTGGAAAGCGAGCACGATGCACGGCGATTATATCGCAGAGGTATTAGAATCAAACTAAACTTCCACAGAAAAATTAAATTTGTCATTTCCTCTTCATATTTAATTTATTTGTCTGCGTAATTAGGAATTAATTCATGTAATTACCTCTGGCTCTTCATATATCTCTGGATCTTTGTGATGTGCTGGCGGGTACATGGCCACTCTATCGCCAGCACGGATGGAATAACTCTGACCATCGTCCATGGTGAATTCTGTATCCTCTGTTACATATCGTACCATGAATACCCCACTCGACACCCTCAAGGTTTCCTGCACAATGCTATCTGCAATAAACAAGAGTAATACAAACTATAACCTCTGGCAATCAGGAAGATTTATTTCACATGATTTGAAATTTAGGCTCCTCGAGCTATATCTATGTTTTCGGCAGATGTGCGTTAATTCAAACGCACACAAAATAAATACATTTAATGTTTAAATATCAGCGGTTTTCAACGCGTTTTGAGCCTTCTGTTATTCTTTTCAGTAATTAGAATTAGGTTCGCTAGAATAAGTAGCCTTTATGTCCGCTCAATATGTATGTTCAAGATTTGATAAACTACACCACCCATGACAAATGAGAAAGCATGATGCGGGAGATACACAAAATATAACTTACCTAAGATAGGAAACTGTTCTAATTCCTGCTGGTTAAACGTAACGTCATCCTTGGCTTCTCCAACAAATCTGTTGTTGACTTTAGCGTCGATGGCATCTGTAACTTCTTTCTTCAAAGCCATTAAAGCTTCAGGGTGTTCCATGAGCTTGTACAGACACCAGAAAGCCACACGAAATGTATTGTAGTTCACGTGAAGGTAGACCAAGTTATGTCCTTTGATGTCAGACTCGGACTGTCCGTGGTCCTTCATGAACTCCATCGAAAAGCGAATATAATCAGAGAGGTCGTTTCTAGAGAGTAACTCCGTGGAGCTGGGCTGTTGGACGAGAACAGACAGCGACT
Organism: Mopalia vespertina; assembly: GCA_030265115.1. Taxonomy (NCBI): domain Eukaryota; kingdom Metazoa; phylum Mollusca; class Polyplacophora; order Chitonida; family Mopaliidae; genus Mopalia; species Mopalia vespertina. The sequence continues at coordinate 4,870 of JAQQZZ010150013.1, read as the reverse complement.
CACAAGCTTTAGGAAACAGTCCGACAGGTACCCCCAGCCACAGGTAATTGAAATACTTGTGGAATTGGTCAAAGTTTCTGTAAACGATTTGAGGCTCAAACATGCTGGGGTCGGCGCCAGATTCCTTTCCGAAAATGGTATAAAACATAGCCGAGAAGAGTGTTTTGGATGTGAAGTTCCTCAACTCATCTGTTTCCCAGCCCGAGGAGCAAGAGCTAAGGGCATTCCCATTAACGTCCGTTGTACCAACATTAGCCAGACTTTCGTTGAGGTGCTCGGAGAACACTCTCATGCCCTTGGTAAGGGAAGGTCCTCGGACGGTCTTCCCTGCTTCCTTCAACATCTTACGAGCGTCAACCAACTGGAAGCTGAATACATTTCTGTTAACTTGCTTCTGTATCGCATCGAAATCGAAATTCCGTTCTTTGGACATGTGTTCGTAACTGTGTGGGTCCATTATTATTGTCAAATGTTGGTTCAGAAGACGAATGGTAAATATATCTCCGGCTTTCTTCTGACATTTATGTAGAAAGGACACGGCATGTTTTGAAAAATCTTCCCCGCTTCCCCATAGTGGATGGCCAGAAATCAGCGGAGGCTCGTTCTTCCGTCTGTACAGAAAAAGAAAGATATGTCAATATTAACTTCGAAACAAAAACTATCGAGCATCTGCGACAGCTCTATGGGAGTTTTTTTCTTTCTCTCAGACCTATAATATAGCAATCGTCTGATTATAGAGGGTTAAGTTGAAAAGGTCCCAGTTATAGACAAAACGCCAAACTTGATTAATTGAGCTTCGTTGTACATAACAGGGAAGAATTTATGAGAAAGTGAAGAGTATTATGTTTTGATTGGAGTGAGAGAAGAGGCTCTAGGCATGTCCGAGTCCACGGCATGTTGACTGGGGGGCTCAATGGTTACCTACGATCAAGAGACGTTTACTGTTCGCAGCAAACACACGGCTATTTCAGGGGACCTCAAATCTTACAGACAATTGATTAGCAGGGTTAGCTTAAACAGTGGCATTTCTTTAGCTCGACTTCCGTTCTTTCTAACACGTTTTTCGTAGGACATGGGCTAGTAATTAAAAAAGCCGCAGGTACTGTATGGATCCCCTGAAGTCTTCGACAATCATAACGGAAATAAAACCGCAGTAGTGACGAATTATTTAACGTTAATTTGACAAACAACAGTTGATATGAATTCATTGTAAAAAAAATCCCATACAGAAATCAAATGAAGATATAAAAATAAAGTTTTGCTTACCTGCGTCTGTACAGAAATCTATAGTAGGCTCCGGTGAGAACCGTAACCAGTAGTATGGCCAGGTAGACAGTTACTGAGACCATGGTTGTCGAGATTTAGATAATGCAATTTAGGCCACAGGTAGATTTCAGGTGAGTTGTTGACAGCGAACAGCCGAATCTACGACAATCTGTTGTGAGAGCTTAAAGTTTTACTCGTGCCTCAGTGAGGAGCAACGTCTGTAAGAGAGAGAGAGAGAAAAACATCCATTATATTTAAGGTCCAATCGTTGATGAATATTGATTGAAGGCCCCTGTGAGAACTAAGAGGCTATGAGTGGGACGGGGGTTGGCCAACCAAATCAGAGGCCTAAACTGTAATGAGTCAGGCACACTGAATCAGCACCCTAGCCCAGAAACTTGGAGAAGACCGGTATTTGTAATAGCCGGTAGACTGTTTCATTAAGCCTGTGGTAAATGAAGACGGTTTCGATAGAAGAGAATACAAGCTGAAGAATTGATAAGATTAAAATAAGATAATCTATATGAAGGAGTTTACAGCTTAAACCGATGAAATTTGTTTTCGTTTAGTAGAAATAACGTACTGCTGCTGGTATTGATCGTAGCGGGCGCTATTGAACAGCTCCGGCCGGCTTTCACAGTTAACTCTTCCCCGTTAGAGAAACACGTGGATATGATATCATTAGTATTTATAGGCGATTGACATATAGTTGGGAAATCTCGGCTAATCAAGACGTGTCCACAGCCTAGTGTTTTGGCCTAATTTTCCGCAATTAGTCTACGCGGGATCCCCATGCCGTTTATACACTATAATATATGTCATGTCGTCAGTAAGTCAAGAGCCTAACGGGTAGTATAGTGGAAACACCCTAACACGCTCCGTCGTTCTATATTCGCGGTCACAATATGTACCGCGCTGTCATCAGTGTGTACGGGCCAGTTGTTGTTATGTTGTTAAGCCGCTATATAAATAGGTATTGCATGTTGATAAAGAAAGTTTGTTTCTAAACAATTAGTCCCACTTAACTACAATATGTAGCTGTAATAGAGTCTGGTTACCCGGTGTTTAAGTCAAAACATCCCGGCTGTAGATGTAAACTATCAGTAACAAGGCCTTGACAACAGCCCACAAGTGGATATGACCTCATCGGTAACTGGCTTTATTCCCCGTCTACTGCTAGCTACTGCGACCAGCTTAACTATCACATAAACACCGCATAATAAACATGTGTCAATCAAAGGACATGTTATAGTCAATTAAACACTTTCTCGATCAACAGGAATGAGACGATAGTTAAAGAGCACAGATTATACATTCAGCTTGCCGCGGGGTTGATCAAATAGAGAAAAAAGTCTAAGCTATAAGATAGCCCCAGGCAACCACATATCTATGATCTCTGTTGTACACCTGGGTAGAATTTTCAATAAGCACAAAAAATTCTCATCAACATATCACAGAGTTTAAAAAATAAATTTAAATTTTCACTTGCTAGACTATACAGATTCCCAGCTGTGTGGTTGTGGTTTTTTTAATATAAACAAAGCCAGATTTGTTCTTCGTATAACGTTCCCACTACTCTCGATGATTTTAATGAATAGATCGTTTAAGTCTGGCGATACAGATTGTGTACAAACACAGGCTGATTTGTCCCACTTCGTTCGCGGAAAAGACAGTTGGCCGATTAATCGAAAACAATAAAGTGCTTTTCAAACCAATCAATGGTATAAATTATTATAGATTAACTTAATATTACAATATTTATAATATAAAAAAAAAATAAAAAAAAACAATTAAATAAGACAAAGATTACGTTTAGGTTCCCCTTAGCAAAATAAGGTGATTTACCATTAGTAAAATAAGGTGATATAAAAGAACACTGAACTTACATGAAATTTAAAATCCGAGTAAAGTCCTTGGTTATAAACGCTATATAAATAGTGATGAGCCACGTGGATAACGCAATCACTAAGTAAGTTCTAGTTACAATCCGAGCGTCTCTTTTGATCAGACAGTACTGGTGAATGAAAAGCAAGATCTGTTACTTACGACTGCCAGGTGTTGCAATATATATAGAGGTTTAACACAAAATATATCCCAGGTTAATAGTCCAACGTCATACTGATCCACCAATAGCTAGTAAGGGGGCGGGGCAGAGAAAATTGCATGAATGAAACGTATCGGAAGAAATAACAGTTTAACTATGTGGGAGTCCTGGGAAATAATCGGAAGCGGAATCGTTATTGGATGAAATCTGTCATTAGTTTAAGCCTAGTATTTGTTTTTGGTCTATATATGGTGATAGGGGGCGCGGCTTGGTCCAGAAATGACGTCAACAGAATCTTCAGGAATGATTGACGTTTATAAACTTCCGGCCATATAGTAAAATCGTACATGGGTTGTAGGGATGTTTTATTGAGGGCGCGGAGTTTTCTGGCGTTTTTAATGTGAATTTTAGTTTTGACAGTTACCAGGACCTATCTGATACGTTCGCACTGTTACAAATAGAACGGATTCGAGCGGAAAGCAGTTGACTGACAGACATTATACAACGTAATGCTAAAAATAGCACCCACGTGTTTTGTGGCCATGGTATACGGCCTAAACAGCGACTCGACACCGGCAGCCAAGCTGCATTCAGCTGGAGCGAAACCAGCATAATGATAGCGGACTGATCTCTCTCCAATTCCCTATAGCTTATAATCGTTTATTTTGTTTAATACATGGCAATAATATCGCTTTCTTCTATTAACGGTCGGTTATTTCCCCCTGCTCGTGACTTAATTTTCATACAGCATTATCTTCGTCTGAGTTGGAAGATGTCTGCCGGAAAGAGGAGGGGTTAAGAAGCGGTCTTAACAAGGGGATTAAAGGGAACGGTGCCTGGATGTTTCTAGTGTCATCGTTCACTTTCATTTCCGTGGGGGGGATTCCTTACCTATGATTTTAATAGTTCATGTAGAAATGCTTCCTTTTGCTGAATAATTTAGGCCTATTAAGTAGAAGTAAAATGTATCTGAAGAACTGAAATTGCGGTGATCAGGATTTGTTTGTTTATTTATATACTTTTACTTCTGTGTGGGGGAAATTGACAGGAATGTATGATGTATTTGCTAATTTTTAAAACCTGCACGACGATTTATAAAATTCACCAAGAAGATGTTCAGGATCGATAAAATGTACAAGACTATAACAGATCGATGAGCGACAAACAAGTGTTTGGCCAGCATGGTCGTTTAAAGTGGAAATCAAAACGAGACCTATAAACAACACGAATAGGCCCATCGAACAATATATCAATCAGTTACGAAGTATAGCAAATCATTTGTAGGTAGTAAACATTGAACTGTCCCAGTGGGTAACTTGATGTAGTGGCAGTCTAGTTGTTAATATTTTACCCAGTAAATATAGCATGTAAAATGTTGCCCTTCAGATACAAAAAAATACCCGAAATGACATTTAAATGTTTAAGTTTAATACTTATATGCAATCTATTCAATTCATCCAATTTCTCTTTTAATACTTATATTCAATCTATTCAATTCATCCAATTTCTCTTTTAATACTTATATTCAATCTATTCAATTCATCCAATTTCTCTTTTAAT
>JAQQZZ010150002.1:0-12626 GCA_030265115.1 Mopalia vespertina | reverse complement strand
AGTTCTATCGCCGTAATTTTACAGTATTTCAGTTAATTAACGGGGAACATGTAAACTTAAAATAAACGGCAAGCTGTGAAATAACGACAAACCGTACAATAACTGCAAGTCGTTAAAAAAACGGCGCAAGTTTGGCAGCCGTGCTGCCAGTTCTATCGCCGTACTTTTACGGTGATATTTTTTACAGTGCAGTTGGAAATGGCTCACGCTTGTGTTCAAACTAAACAACTAAACTTTGGATATTTCGCCAGGAGAAAGGAAACAAACTAAAGACAATGCATTCAAATAGTAAAAACAAACATGTAGCGAAGAATAAAAGGAAAACTACAAACGTTTTTGCGCCGTCTATTGTGGGTCTATATGGTTGTGAAAAGCTGTGGATTCTGTAATTATTATTATACTTTATTTCAGACTCTGGGTCCATATACATCGTGATATTAAAAAACAGATAACGTAATTATACACACATTGGCATAAACATGACAGATGTCAACTGTATAAAAATAGAACAAAAGCAATAGAACAGCACTTAGTTAACACGTGTATATAGTATATCATTCCATTTCCTAGCCATGTATGACATTATCACTCAATATATCATTGATGATATGACCTATGTACGTATTGGTAGTCACATAGCTAAGTTTAACTCCAGATAAGGAAAGCACTGGTAGCGTATCATACATTCTTTGACCTAAAAAAACATACAAACAGATTTCTTAGGATTATAAATTATATCGTGATGGCTAGCATAGTTGTCACATATCGATAAAAGTCGCTTAAGACCTGTTTGTGACGGTGCTATAAGTCATGTCGTCAGCAAAACTCAAATTATTGAACGACATTTCGTTCAGTTTACAACCAGCATGAGCAGAGTTGAGCTTAGTCGTAAGATCATCTGCGTACATGTTGTAAAGGAAAGGGACATAACTCCTCCCTGTGTAACGCCATTACCGACCAAAAAGGGGAGGAAACTATATATTCATCGTCATGGTACAGCCATCGTTCAAGCACAACTTCATCGCACCATTGTGTACATCGCAGGTGTTTCACATGGGTATCAACCCCGAAAGGAAACCTTCGATGAAAAAGATCATTGATATTCTAAACAGCCGTTAGATTTTAGTTTCGGCATTTGAAGTAGGTTATTAATATTACCGAAGAACTAGTATATTTACAGATGTTGTAAGGATCAGTAGCTGCCTTGCTAATGATAGCATCGTTACAATACTGTTGTTTGTTTGAATCTGTACCTGTACTGCAATGTAACACATATGTTTATTTTATAAACACAACAATGTCTGCGGTATATACAGTTTTATATTGCTATCTATAGTTGCTTCCATCTCGAGAGTTTGCTAATAAAAAAACTTTTGTGCCATATGCCCATATGCAAGCTCCCTAATTTCGCTACCATGGACTGCGAAAGCGGGGGTTGAGGCTGGATGTGGGGTGGGAGGCAAGCACCTCCACTTTTGAGCCGTACAGGCATTTGTAGGGGGTTAACGGAATCCACCCCCCACCCCCCACCACCCCCACCCCACCCCCACTGTTAGTGCATGGTATAGTATTGCAATGTAGTAGACACTGTAAGTGCTTTAATACTGAAATACTTATATTGTTATATGTTGATCTATGCCGTGATATAGGCTGTTAAGAGAGCAATGCATCACGATTACCAACCTTCGCGAGCCAAGGTTGACATGGGTATACAGCCTTGGCAGACTACAAACCTCTATCGTGTTATCGGAGTCAAATAAGGGCAGATACTCATGTCCCATCTGCGGTTTTCCCCTAAATCCACCGACCAATGGATTAAGCCGATTCAACGACAGTAGGAGTCTACGGCGACCGAGGGAAAAATAATGACGGAAAGCAGTGCTCGAAATCAACTTATTAACATGATCAAGAGCAGGTTTTTGTTCACAGTTTAAATAATATTCAAATGCAGTCGTTGTTCTATTTCTTGGAGTCTCATTTTGTAATGATCAAGTACCATTTAGCTTTTTAACGCGACGGTTTTAATCAAATGTTGGAGTCTGGAGATGTTTGAACAGATCTATCATAACAAATATACGTGGCTGTTGTGCAATAGAACGTCGCTGATAGGATGGAGTCCCACGATTATGCTGTCAGTAGAAATCCAGCATATGAGGCTAGGCCAGAACACAACTAAGCAGCGAAATGTGGCATGGTATCTCTTAAGATAACATGTGTTCAGATGATGCGATTAACGTGTTAGGTCATTTCTACACAATACTGTATTATCCTGTCTACGTTAACAATAGACACATTCGACTGGACAATTTCGTTGAACACTTAAATAGTTGCGCAGAAGAAAAAATGGTACTTAACGAAAATAAGTCCGTCAATGGATTTCTCGCACGTTAATGTGAAGTTGCAATATGTCGACACCGCTGTGTGGTTGTCGGGCAATGATTGTCAATAGGCGCATTCGACTGGACGCTTTCGTGAAGCACAGTGAAGACGGTTGTCCACGAATTGTGCTCGAGTGGTACATTTGAGAAGTTTCGTTGGGTACAGCCATGAGTTTCGTGAGCAATTAAACTTCACTAATGTACCAGTCGAACAAAATTCGTAGACAACGGCTTTACCGTGCTTAACGAAAACCGTCAGTCGAATGTGCATGTTATCTTTAGTTACTATCACATGACGCATCACGTGAACAATTTCAGACCCAGACGTCATTCTAAAAACAATCGATTCTACTTCCTACGCGAGACATTGGCTCTAACATACACCAGGGCCATCTTGTCTTGCACTTTTTTAATTTGCTGATCTGTGGCTAACGTCGCCCCAAATATTGGCGGACATTAATGCGGGATGGCGTACGAGAATACGATTGCCGACACGTTGATCAGTATAAGTCACCAGAATAATGGGGAATTAAAGAAAGGCTGTCCAGTTCCATTGAGCTACAAACGCAAGCTTCGATCGGACCGAAACTGCTTGCGATCAATTACAACTAGTTTCAGTGTCGATATGCGTCTTTGTTAAAAAGAATGATGATAAATAACAATTTGTGTAATTTTTTTTTCAGAATATGGTTTATGAAAGTACAGACACATGCTGTCATACTTACAACATTTCATTTATAAAAGATAGCACTAAATGTTCAGTATCACAGTCAAATGTCAACACGGCAAAGAGCCAGCAAACTTGCAGTCACCAGTGAAGACGTAAGGGTGTCCATTGTAATAGGGGAGGTAACTTGACATAAAGGGTATGACTGGGGTGACGTCATCGTATGTAAGATGAAGGGGAGGTAAATCTGGAATGACCGGCAAGTAATTGACACTGACAGGACTCAGCTCTGGTAGGAAAATACTGCCGTCGGTGTAAAAACTATAAGCAGTGTTCATCTTGGGTAGATTAAAATAGTTCACCCCATTTTGACAAGGCGACGGCGAGACATAACCACTGTCGTTTCGATCAGAGACACTCACGAAGCTAACTGTCGGAGATAACGAGCATGGAGAACTTTGTGTCGAACTGATTTCATGTCCTTCAGATAACCTGATACATTGTCTCTTTGAAGGCGGTTGATCGATGTCCGAGTTGCTGATATTCGTTGGTACATACGTTGTTGTATTATGATCTTCACCAGAAGGAAACTGAGGCGTAAGGGTCTGTTTTTCAAATATCTTTGCTGGTTTTGGAACAGTGTTAATCTGGGAAGTAATTCTCTCTAATCTCTCGGCCAACGTCTGTTGACACCTCAACCAAAGGGAGATAACTTCCTCCTTCCTGAATAATACTTTAAGTTTGTTAACTCCAACGTTCTGCTCAGTAGGGCGATAATCTCCACGTGCAAATGACTTTAATCCAATTGGTAACACACTCCACAAGAAGGTAGATCTAAAGGTCAGAAAAAAATAAAGATATATAGTATAGTATAGTATTTAGTACTTGGCTGCACTATACGTTATTCATCGACGAAATAGCATGGTAACGACTGACTATTTTAAAACCCCAGCTACAAAATGTCTCGAAATAGTGAAAGTTGATTTATTGAGTTTTCGAAAAGAGCTCTTGTTGAACTCATTAGAATTAATTAAAACAATGTTCAACATAATGTTATATATCTTTCTATATTACTTTAAATATCGATCAACGTGGTGATTTTCTTTTAAAGTTTGATTGGTTGATTGAATGTAACGTACCTTTTGAAAACTTCTGCGTTTGCCGCCATTCTTTCGACCCCAATCTTTCCGAAACATTTTGTTTTAGACAAACTGTGTCGAACAGCGTTCTTCCAGTATTTCGAAGTTCCTTCTCTGAAATACCTAAACCGGTTCTGGATGTAATGGTATATTTCTCCGATTGGAAGGCAGTAATTGGGAGACCGCATCACAGCCATTAAAACCATCTCGGTGTAGGTATACAGCGGTTTTCTCATCGGGTCGTCTTCCGGGTGAAGGTCGTCGTAAACGCTCAAGAGGTCAAGGGCGGCTTTTCGTAGTTCAAAATCTTGTGAGGAAATATCAACTGGGTTAGACTCGGTAGTGTCAAACTGATCATGCATCTCAATGTAAGTTCTCTTTGCTGCCATTTTGAAATGTTTAGACCAGGCTGTTTAGATTCATAAGCTTGCGAGAAGCTGAATGATGGGTGAACATCGCTCACTTTGTTTATACTCTGTGAAAAATGTCCCACAGAGTGAAGCCAAACTAGACAACGAACAAGAGTAATCATATCATAACCAATGATTGGCTGGTGGATTTCTGAGTGAAAGTTGTCGATGTAGTAAGTAGAGATGAAACGAATTCCTCGTATGTGTGACGGTCTTCAAATTGACTTACAACTGTGAGCAAATGTTTCTCCCAGAAACAATGGTTAGTGGATTAGAAGTTGAGCTACACTTGTCGATCTTTCATTAATGGGATTAACTTCTTAGATTTGCTTCCATGACAGTGTTAGTCGGTAAAACTAATGTTCGCAGATTAACTACGTCGCGGATTATCTCGCACGCAGGGATGTATCCTAACGTCTTTGTGAATGGCTTCATAACCATACAACAAGGTTGCAAGAGTATTTTCAAACGTTACAAAAAGTGTGAATTTATCTCTTTATATTGGGAATTAGCTTTACGTTCGATTTAATGTTTGAAACATGTTCTGTGCAATTTTAAAAAACATCAGATTATCGATACGCCTATAAGTTAATAACGGCTTGACGGATAGTTGATAATCCTAATCTCCAGAGATTATCTTTGTCACAGGGACGAATTCTAACACCACGAGAATGGATTCATATCCACAAGATGGTGGTGGGAAAGAAGTCACAAGAGGGATGCGTCAATTTTTTTATTTGAATAGATATAAATGTATTTTTCAGAAAAGAATAGATTACATTCTAGTATTAACATTAAAAAGACGATTCATACTATATAACCATTTAAACCTTAGTTACGGCGTTAAATCATAAGCATAACAAAACTACTAAATCATAAATCTTCCAGTTGAGTCCAGCAGTTTTGACGAGGTTCCAAGATATGGTAAAACCTTGTACAAAAATAAAATTTGTTTTGTCATGTCCTTCCGAAACAACCTTGATCCAGCAATTTCAATCATAACCTTCTGTCTGTCAATCCGTATCAGCCAACTAACTGTATGTATCACAATATTCCGTGACGTTGGAGAGCGCCGAGAGGCCGTTTATACACGAGCTTGTATTTAATAACACACTGACTCCCGGCATCTACAGATATTGCATCTGAATGTTGCGGTTATCCAACCGAGGACCCCCAAAATCTTGCCGTTATCCAATCGAGGACCCCGATAAGTTCTATATTCAATGTTTATCATCATACCATAAAATAATTGCACATCCATTGCAATCAGGACATATAAACTATTTTATTTTAAATCCTCATAGCATATAATAAAATATTGCCATTTTCCATCTGTGCATACTAAGCACTAAACGATTAAAATTATATTTTATTTTATTCAGCTTTAAATAAACATGTACAATATATATCAAGAAAGGCATAAACAGGTGACTAGCACCTATACTAGTTATATCCCCAGAACATAATATTTACAATAATCAAAACAATGGGTATAAGTTATACGAAAAACCAAACAAGTGTTTTAAGAATTTACTATATATGCAAATTGTTATATAAAATATTTATTTTATAAGATAAATATTGACTTAATTTCCTTTCTTTTTACATTTCGATCTCGCCCTCACACGCGCACCCGTATATATATATTTTTAATAAATGAAGAGAGAAAAATTTGCTTTCCTCCACCGGGATTCGAACCCGGGACCTTTGGGTTACATGCCCAATATATATATACCCACACACCATATACATAAACACACATAGATACAAAAACACAAATTCGCACCAATACATACATGTAAATAAAATTATGCCCAACGATTAAAATAATTGTGATAAGAGAAAGTATAAGCTTAATAACTTTACAATTACTACATCTGTAGCACACAGTATAAGTGTCATCTGTTTGGACAAAATGGGTTTCAATTTAACACTTATATATTTAACAGTTTTCTTTTAAACGAATAGATAGATATATTTACGTTTCTCATATCAACATGAAGATTATTCAGCTATACAGCTATATAATACAGCTGCTCAAATGTAAAATGAGCGTTGATATATTTCAGTCTTACACAAAGGCAGCTGTATCAGTTACTGTGAATTAGCACGAATGATTTTTCAATTACCCGTGTTTAATTTGGTAAATTCCGGTGTAAATAATTGGTTGTGTTTCATACATTTGATTAGAAGAAACAAGTTCCGAAATTTCGCGTCTATATGACAAAGGGCTCATCGCCGCTTTAATAAGTCATTATTTTATAATAAGAAACAGAATTAATTCCATTAATTCCCCTGAATCAAAATCAATTTGCTGCTTTTTGTTTGTATCATACGTATCGTATTATAACTGAAGTAAAGGAAAAATTAGAAGCAATTACCTTGCTTTCTACTCATTTTTAAATCTAATTTTTGTCTGTATGCTTTACAGTTATCTTGTGTACATCGTTGATTGTTATGTTATTTTTGTTTGAACATATTCATTCTCTTTGTACACCCAAATAACTTTAGCAGATCACATTAAAATACGGAAACTCATTTACTTTCCTCACGGTTCTAATAACACCTTTTAAATTATTTATAAGAGAAAATCTATTCCCCGTGATCGAATTAAATGCAATAATTTGTAAACTTGGTCCGTTTTAGTATGTAGCAGTGTGAAGTTTGGGTCGGCGTTTGTTAAGGCTTGTTAATTGAGCCTTAAATTGCGGCATTTATTTTTTATTTATCTAATACTGGTATTTAAACTACAGTCTTGACGACTAGATTAATACGTTGTTGTACGCCACACCTACGGAAAAGTCTACCTGCTTTTAAACGTGTAAATGTTTTATGTGGATCAACCTTAACATGAAACAATACTGACTAGGAATAGATAATTGTTTTGGCAACTTGATAAATAGCTGTATTTCTCTTCGACACCATTATCTACTTCCGGTGTATTTATACTGTTGTAATAAATTATCCGAATGATTGATCAGTTCAACCAAAAATGGAACAACGACATGTTGACATCTCCAAAGTAAACTTTTTATCAAATTATAAAAATTAATTTTAATATAGAAACGTATCTACTGGCTTTAGATTCTAAATGGCGGATTGTACTAAGGCGATTTAGAACAAGTAATCACAAGTTAGCAATAGAAACTGGCAGGTGGACGGGTGTACCCCGAAAAGATAGAATTTGTAAAAATTGTAATTTAAATGTTTTAGGAGATGAATTTAATGTTTTGTATGTTTGTCCAAATTTAACCAGGATAACAAAAACTACATCTACCCCGATTTTGCAATACAAACCCCTCTGCTTTAAAAACAAGGGAACTGTTCACTTCTGAGCATAGAGTTATACAAAAGAATACTGTTAAATACATTAGAGCGTATCTCAAAATTGACAAATTGTAAGGTTTACATCTTAAGAAGACTTGTTGTTAACTTGTCATTCATGTTAATTTGTCCTTTGTACACATGTTTGCCATGTTTATATGTAACATTCAATTGTACCTCTCGTGCCGACCCTGGGATGGTCTTTTAGATTGTAATAAAAGAATATAATAGTAATACCCGGACGACGATCGCAGCGTTTTCGGTAAACTGTCGAATATCGACAACATATGTATACTTTGTTAACAGACATTAGTGGGAGATCAAAAATAACACAGGCATGCCTGGCATCAGACCAGAATTCCATGGGCGAACATGATGTCTTAGCGTGAACAGGACAGTAAGGGGAGGTCACTCTGACAACCCAGGATAACGTATAACCTCCCTTGACATGGATATGAGTGACCCAGTCATCTCACATGAAAAATACATATGGTTGGAGTTAGGTGCACGATTGGCTTTCCGTGTTACTTGTCATGTGTGTTATCGTTAACGTCACTTGATGTTTTACCTAGACTAAATTATAATAAAGCCAATAGTGCACCTTAATGTAGGGTTGGCTGATAAATGAATGGGTATTGGATAATTTAGAAAGAATTCGGACAAAAACAGCCATAATGATGCCATTCACTCTAAGAAAAATGGCTTTAATAGAACCATTAAAGGTTCTTCAGATTATGGTTCCGGGTGAACCCTTTATGGTACCCTTTTTTTCTTTAGAACCGTTTTGTCGTATTAGTTTCATATAAGACCATCGTCTTTTCCGAGAGAATGAGCCATTATTTCTGACATTGTATTCATTTGTATGTTTTTCGCACTTAACGTCTGGCTAATTAATATGATTGCGTTTTATTTTTTCAGCGTTCAACCCCAATCAAAAGGAAAAATAATAAATGTGTTCTTGTTATACTGTGAAACCAAATGACAAACAAGAAAATTCATTAGCATGCCAATGGGTCTATATTTTGGCGATTGTCTTGTATCTCTATATTTGGATTAGACGAAATAAAATCAACGATAACCGTAATCACCATGTCACGATAACCGTAATCACCGTGTGACAATAAGCATAATCACCATGTCACGATAACCGTTATCACTATGTCACGCTAGCCGTATTCACAAAACTTCTTGTCACGATCTTACAATACTGACAGGACATTAACCTTGTACACACCTGGAGGGGGCGCATGACCCACGCGTTACCAAACTAGAGCAATTGTAATCTGGCCGACCTATTTACGGCCTAGCGGTGATCGTATTTTTCTTTGGCAGGTATTTCGTAATGTCCTGTACATATCTCCCGTACAGGTGGCATATAATATGTGGAGGTGGGGGTAGATTCACCCCGTTTTACGCGATATCAACCCGGTGTATCTTTATAGAATAGTAACAATGTCTTTAATTTTTTGTTTATTATTAAATATATTTAATTCATAATTGTTTTTATTAATAAAGCATAATGCTATGATATATGTTCTTACCTATAGTCTAATATGATTTCGAGATGTGCAGGGGTGAACAAAATCACCACGAGTCTGCTTGGCACATTTTCCTGCCGCTAAAATATTTATTAATACTTGCTAGACGGTCAGCTCTGCAAAATAAATTAAGAATGCAATCTACTTAATAGTGTTGCAATACATGGTATCAAAGGTTGGAAAAGCTCATCGATTGACCACCTGTGTTGAAATGAGGCCAATTTAGGCCAGGTTAACCTTAACATGTATTTCCTTCATTGAGGTGAGGATTTCGTAACTATACAGTAAAAAAAAAACGAACAAGACTAAGTTGACACATTTCGGGTCTTTTCCGTTAAATTATAACCTAATTTCCCAATAATATATAGTTAAATTATAACCTAATTTCCCAATCATATGTAGTTAAATTATAACCTAATTTCCCAATCATATATAGTTAAATTATGGCAATTCCATTTCACCATATGGAGTTAGACGTTTTCGTTCCAGTTTACAATTACGCTTTTTAGTGAAACTTGAAAACATCTAAATATACCTAGTCCAGATAGGACTAGTTGTCCGGTTCACCAATTCATATTCTTATATTTTATATGGAATTAAAATATTGTTTAAACCATAGCTAATACATACAGTCAAGCGAATTACTTTTGTTTTCCTAGGAATTAATGATATTTTAACGTTGCCTAAAATCGGGTTATTTCGCAACGCAAAAGTTTCGAGTACCGGGTACCGCAAAGTTTGGTGGGATTTGGTTAAATGCTTTCCGCTTCTGATGATGTATTCTCCTTCATGTATTTCTTCCTTGTTCCATTGAAACGAGTCAGGAAGTAAATTCGGATTGTGCCTCATGCGACGACAGTACTAATGTGCACATTTGGCTTTATTATCATTTTTCTAGGTAAAACATAACGCGACGTTAACGAGAGCTCGTTGGCTGACTGCCTGTACATGACAAGTAACGCGAGTAAGTGCGTAAAAACCAATCGTACACCTAACTCGACGACAGTTAAAAACCTTGCTTTGAGCCTCGGTGGTTGCGTGTAATTTTGTCTCCCTCTATTTCTATAAAGATATATATATTTTTTAAAACGATGAAATTAAAATTAAAAAATACTAAACTAAACTTAAATATAAACTACTTTAAGATCAAAATTCAAAACCTTTGTAAAATGTTCGCGGTTAACACAAGAAACATCAGCCTACAGGTTACTTATCCCGGCAAATAAATAAAATGTATTTTTAACAAGTATAAAACGTACGGTAGTTAATGTACTTAAATGTGGCCATTAATACTAATACTATATTTTAACTTAATTTTGCAATCTTTGTTGGATGGTGTATAGGGTAACCTAGTCGGATATTTCAGAGGTGGGTTGATAGTTTTATTTGACCTCCGTTCGATTGAGATAAACAGTTATTGAAAGCTTTGTAATAGAACAATGAAGACAGCACTTGCACGTAATGTTCTTCAGACTATCGGTGCTTTAGGGTGTGTACTTAAACTCGCTCTTCTAAGCGGAGAACAAATTAACGGACTGGGTCATTGCCAATTATTGCCACATGTGACATATCCCCAGCTTGATTATCCTCTTTCACAAAACCCATATCCATTACAGACAACCCAGGTGTATTTAATCCAATGTAGAACAACACAACGTCATTGTGGTGAAACTGGGTCACCTTGGACCTGTCTACCTGTGTCTGGACTTATCTAAGTAGTTTAAAAGCTGATGTGACTGGATCGGATTACGCAAGACTAGTTCGCTATCCTCCATTCCGATCTCGAAAAAACAGTGTTAAAATATTATTTCACCATCAGATCAAATGTGTTCGTGCATATTTTGTATATATTTAGAAATACATATTGTGTGTGTTGACGTATATTTTATTTAGGCCTATACCTTTTTGTGTTAACGCATATTTTTTCTTTCTTTTTTACATATTATTATTTTCTCTTTTAAAGTATGCCAAGGTATTAATTCTCTGTTCTGAATTGCATGTCAATCTTTATACTAGTATATCCAGGAACTGTATTTCTATTGCGCCCTGCATACAGCCATCTTGGTCAAATTACCTTGCATGTAAGTACGGGTACAAACCTCAAACAAAAACAAAAAGAAAAAATAAACGAACACAACGCCTTTAGTGTCACCTTTGTTGATTGATCTGATGCAAATTGTTCCGTATGTTTGCTGGATACGTTTATAGATGACAAAGGTGTGGACAAACGCACGAACACATTTAGTTATTCCCACCATTGATTATTCAAGCCTATTAATCCGTAATCACAAGAAATTGCGCAAGTCTCCCGTGTGACAATATTTTTTAATTCTGCCAATTATAGTTCGTACTTTCACAATATTTGTATAAAAATGCAGCAAAATATGTTAAATGTGCCAGCAAAAAGGATTTATCTACTCCTGCTATATCCTATAGCCCAGTCTCATTTCACAATATTTATATGGAATTGCATTCACTCTCGTAGAAGTAATTGTCAAATAGTGTAAATGACCGACCGACCGTCCGACCGACCGTCCGACCGATTGGCCCACTGACCGACTGACTGACTGACTGACTGGCCGATAGACAATCAATCTATCCAATAATCGGTCGGTCTGTCGATCAATCAATCGACCAATCAATCGATAGATTGATTGTTAACACCTTGCTAAAGATTATTGTATTTGTATGACAGTGATCGTGTAAGTGATAAGTAGAGACATAATAACTGTACACTGCATGGGCATGCCTCCCTTAATCATTCAGAGGGTCAATAGGAATTTGAAGTATGACCATTTTCCTCTGCTGCATCTTTCTTCAACTTCATAATGTTCAGTGTCTATCTACCATTGTTTAACTACGTGAGGTAGTCCTGTATTTCGCAACCAATTCATAACGGTTAAAATATGGAACGGTAACGACGGATTCTCTACTTCAGCCGGCTAATCGGCTGAATCTCACGTGATTATCGAGTCGTCAACACTAAGCTAAGCCGTGATGGATGTATGAATACGCCTAAAAACCCTTCATCGTGTTGACCGCCGTATGTACGCCCCAATCTGTTGATTATTTTTGGCCTTTGTAGCCAATTTCTTGTCCCTTGTTGATCATTTTTGGCCTTTCTAGCCAATTTGTTGTCCCTTGTTGATCATTTTTGGCCTTTCTAGCCA
>JAQQZZ010149991.1:0-12627 GCA_030265115.1 Mopalia vespertina | reverse complement strand
TTGAATTTGTGAACTGACATTTGACACCACGTCTCTTCGAGGGCGTGTCATGATGCCTAGTGTCAAATCATCAAGATGTCGAGATTATCCTGTCACCAGTTAAACAGTGATTAAACAGAATACCACATATCATCACTGCAGATGATGCACAGTTACTTTATTCCAGTAGTATATATGACGGCGATATACCCTGACAATAAATCTCCACATACATTACTATAAACTGTCGCTTGGGTGGCTCTGTAGAAAAATTAAGTATGCCCCAGAGGTGAGTGAAGACAATTTGACTGTGCTTGGAACATGCTACTCTGACAGAGATACGCACAATATCTCCATAAATGTAAATATATTATAGTTATTTGTCAACTCATATAATGATTGTATACTTTCTTAGAAAGTCAATGCACTCAATTGTCTATCTGTTTCGCTTAACTTGTTAAATTTGAGCATTTAAATTTGAGCACATTCACATTATTTCAGTTCATCAAGCGTAAGTGTATTCTTTGTTATTTTTGTTTGATATAGCCAACGCTCATTTGATATCTACAAGAAATAGTATACTTTGAACTCATTGCCACAAACCTAACGCCTTGCACGTACGATCGTAATAATTCTATTGTCTTGTCATTAAATTGTGATCGACCATCTGACAAATACAATCAGCAATTCCAGGTTTTGATTTAGCTTGGTATACGGCTGAACCACGTTTCTCTTATAAGATACAATCCCAAGAGGGGAATCAACCAAACCATAGTAATAACTGTCCTAAAAATATAGTATGTTTTCTGATCGTTTATTAACGGTCGGCTGTTTTTAAAACAGTATTAAACTTGAAAGGGGAAATCAGTCAGAGTGTACAAAACGCTTCTAGAGGAGTCACAAAAGTGTAGACATTTGTGTCTTTCTGGTAACAGCCAAAAAAAAATTATATAATATAAACTATTGGACTTTTCCTACCGTATTGGTTGTACCTGTTTGAAAATAATACAAAAAAGACATTTTCACTAGTCACACAAAACATAGAATTACACTAAAATCTCATGTTAGGAATAATTTTGGAGAATATCATTTGTAAACAAGATAAGCATATATCCAGAATTATACAATGTGTCATGAAAACACCTCGATACAATGGCGGTAAAAAATATTCGGAGACCAGAAAAGGAGAAATATTAAGCCACTAAGAATGAAATTTTTGGAGACCGTTATACATGGGCAATATATTGGAAATAACTAGGTTTTATGATGTTATTGCACCACCTATTTTATAGTGATTTTAGATTTAAATTGTTTGCTAGTCCATCCATGTTGTGGAGCCTGCATGGAGAATTGCTTAAGGCCTTTCGTGGAATTATCCTATACATTCGTGGTAATTATAAAAAATAGCCTTTGATAGTTACTTTTCTTGAACACTAATAGGCCTACCGAGAAAACCAACACGCTCTGTATCCATTTTGGTTCCTGCATAAATCATTGTACATGTAATACATTAGCCAGGTAAATATAAATATTTAACTTTGAGTGAGTATATATGTTATCTGGCCATTAGCGTAGGTGTATTCTGTTTAATTTATCGCTTTATATAACAAACATAAATTTGAGACTTTTCATCAGAAACCCATACTACACGGCTGACTCTGGTCTGTTAGATCAATGGATAGTGCCGAAAGAATGACATGTTTGTACTCAAATAGTGTGGGTGTATTGTATTATCTCGTAGGTTGCTGGCAGCTGACTAATTATGTTTGTCGAAAAAACAAAGGCCCCCGTGAATTTAGAACCGAGCAGCTTTTATTGTCCTAAACAAAATTACGTGCGATGGCAGCTGGTAGAATAATCTAATTATCGATTGTTTATGCCATTATGACGATATTCGTAAAACAGTGTTTTCGTTATTTTAGGATAGAACTTTCTTATTTTGAACAGATTCCAGTTCAGAAAACTTAAGAGGTAGAAACCTGTCTGCGAATCGAACCCACGACCCTCATAGTTAGGCATCGAGTCACCAGCAGTAAATGCCGGCCAAATAGATGACTCAGTAGAAGGTTAGTTACCCAGATGTATAACTACAACAAAAGTTAATCTAAGCTTTAATGGCTCGCCGTTGCCTTACAACAATGTTTCTGGGCGATTTCTTAAGGAATGCTCTGGTGAACTTCAATTCCATTATCATTATTATTTAATACTTCACTGTCAAGTGGTGTTTATCCAGCTCAATTTAAGAAGGCTAATGTTGTCCCGGTTCACGAGAAGGGAAGTAAGCATGATGTATGTAACTATAGACTGGTCTCTCTTCTCCCATTATTTTCAAAAGTTTTTGAAAGGGTCGTTTATGATAAACCATACTCTTTTGTGAAATGTAATATTATAAGTGAACAGCATGTATTAGCAAAATACCGAAACACAGAATCCAACCAAATATCATTTGTTGATGTTCTCACAAAGTGTTTCGACTCGAAACAACAAGTCGATACCATATACTTGGACTTCAGTAAAGCACTTGACGGTGTTTCACACCAACTACTCATCCATAAGCGTCAGTATTTTGAGTTTAAGGGAAGTATTTTAACATGGTTAAAATCATATCTTACAAATCGCCACCAGCGTGCAACAATTAATGGCACGGAATCTCTATGGAATCCTGTGCTATCTGGTGTTCCTAGGGGTCCCTTTTGGGGTCCCTGATATTTGTGCTGTATGTAAATGATGTATCTGACTGTATCTCATCGTCCAACTTATCAATTTATGCTGATGATACTAAGATGTTCAAGACAATTAAATGCTAAGAAGATACAAAAGAACTAAACAGAGACTTGGCTTCTCTCACCAATTGGTGTCAGTTATGGAAATTGAATCTCAATGAAAGTAAATGTAATGTGATATCGTTTACGAATAAAAAGAATTTAATTGTATCTGAATATAAATAGCAAACAGATAGAACGCGTCATGGAGATCAAAGAGCTAGGTGTTATCTTGACGTATGATCTTAACTTTAGGAAACATATCAACACTATTGTTAGCCAATCTTATCGATAAATTGGGTTTCTTAGGCGTACATATGTTTCTGTTACCGGCCATAAATCTGTGGTATCGATCTAATGCTCGATAGTTCGATCGAAACTAGAGTACTGCTCTACGATGCGGTCACCAAACCAGAAATATATTGTACAAAAAATTGAAAACGTACAAAAAAAAGTTTATCAAATGTTTATGCTATAAAACTGGAAAAGAATACGAATTTGACAATTATTTACATTTGTGTAAATATTTTAATCTCCCTTTATTGTATAAGCTGAGGGAATTCCGTGATCTGACTTTATTAAATAAATGTACATTCACTTATTGATAATGAGTATATGGTATAAATGAAGTCTGTTACAATTCTCCGCGCAGGCGACTCCGCTCTGCAGACGTTTTTAAGCTACCAACATCCCGCGTAAATGTACGAAAATATAGTTTCTTTTTAACAACGATGTAACTGTTCACAACTTTAGCGGAAAACTCTAATGTAGACATTTTTAGAAATAACAATAATTTTAAGAACCAGTTAAAATCTGTGCTGTTTTAAACGCTATCTGTCTGTATCTTAATTCATACTTTAATAGTAGCTAATTTGATTTTCTTAACTAATTTTATAAATATTTATAGGTTTATTTCTAAAGTTATGATTTATCTCAATTAATATTTTATTAAATTTATCTTGTAACTGTTATTAAATGTCTTTTGTTATCAGACCTGTAAGTGGGCCTTTGTTCCTGTTGGATTCTGAAATAAATACAATACAATATAGTTTTATTAGTTAAGTGTTCGTTCAGCTAATATCTGTCCCAGTTACGGATAATGTCGCACGTAAAGACAGTATAGCCTTTACCTTACCAATTGCCTTTAAGGTTCTGACCAAACAATCAAGAATCCTCAACACTTAAGGCTGTTCGCGCAATATCGGCTACATGTCCGTGTCATCGTAAAATTCCCAAAGGTTCAAACCAAACAACCCAGAATCCTCACTATTCAAGGTTGTTCGAAAAATGTCGGCTACATGTCCGTGTCATCGTAAAATTCTCGAAGGTTCTGACCAAACAATCAAGAATCCTGAATAGACAAGGTTGTTCAAACGAGCTCGGCTACATGCCCGTGTCAACGTAAAACCCCTGCATGAAGATTCAGACCAAACAACCCAAGGTTGTTCAAACAAGCTCGGCTACATGCCCGTGTCATCGTAAAATTCCCGAAGGTTCTGACCAAACAATCAAGAATCCTGAATAGACAAGGTTTTTCAAACAGACTCGGCTACATGTCCCCCTTTATGAATACCAGTGAACCCGCTATACAAGTATACTAACCCACGACAGATGTATAACAGATTTCTAAGATACTATCATTCTCCAAACCGAACATATTTCATGTAAACAAAAACTATTTCCTTATAATGAACCTATATCACCATAGTAACAAGTTCCATTCAATTCTTATTTGGTTATTAATTTTGGTGTGCTTCTACACTTTGGGTGGAAGTTTTAAGATATGTCTCACAAATTTTTAAATTCTGAATTCTGCATGACCTCTACCTGTTTATTTAACAATTCTTATTATATCAGTGACCATCTTTTGTGTCCAGCTTGTCACACTTCATTGCTCTTTGAAGTTCATCGTTCATTGCTCGTTCCAGGAAATATATTTTTTCGATTACTAATGACTTTCCAATTATTCAGAATCACGCGAGATTCACCTTAGAGCGCCAACCAATCGATATTTAGCGGAAATCGAACAATTTTCTCCTTGATAAGGTATTCACATAAAACCATACAACCCCAGGGAAAACTCGGCAGTGGCTAGTGTTGGTTCCAGAAAACATTTGGCCAAATACCCAACAAAGTCCAAATACAAAGCACTGGAGGAAGATTAACTTACCAACTTCATCAAAACACTTCGAATTTTATGGTTGCGAGAGTTTCAAATATTGTTGGAATTATAAATGAAATACAATGAAGCAGTGCGTAAAACAGCAATCAGTCAATGAACCAAATACAATGTCCACAGATGTTATTTATAAATTGAAAGCACAGAGAAGAGAAGAGAAGAAAAATCTAAGTAAATACATCTTATATCATAATTGATAATTACTTTAGATAAAGAATGTTAAGAAAATTTTATGATTTTATGAATCCTAAAACATATGAACTGAACATGAATTGATAAATATTTACTTTTTGTGAAAAAAACATTTGGGTTACTTAGTTGCAATAGTGTCTGCGAAAAATGCATGTACAATGATACAGGCGGCACAACTCCGAGTTTCTGAACTCTTGCCGGCATCACGCTCTTTTCTGTGGCAAATATCCAACAAAACCATATAATATCGGCAACACTTATAACACTTCGGCTCGCTCAAACAAATCAGCAACACGTCTATATTTTCTAACGATACACTCCAGAATTAAACATAAGTTGATCCTTGTCAAACACACACTTTCCTAGAAAAAGCGGGCTGAGAAGATGATCAGTAAACGTGAATTAATTCCAAATTAATCAGAGAATAAAAGACGAAATAGCAGCGATTCAAACCGACGGCGATTATTGGGAGACAACTAGCACACGAAATTACCCTTCATCTTACCGTATCACTCAGTGAATTCCACGTTTCTGCTGCTTTCAGTAACACAAAGGTACTCCCTTGACAACGACGCCAGATGTATAACTACACCAAATTTAAATGGCTCGTCAAAAAAGAATTATTTCGCTATTTTAGAACCATGAAATATATACGCCTAGAAAAGCAAAGGTAAGGTCCAAAGCAAATCGATAAAACAGTTCGTGAATCATTACTGAAGTAGAGATATAGGCCTACACGAGAGGATTACAAAAAAGCCCTTAACACTAAAATAGTAATAAAGTTTAAAACAGAATAAAAACCAGTCCCTTTATAAAGTCTTAAATTGTCAAGAGGAGTCGTATCTTTTAAAGACCTTAATTGGCTCCCTTCTATCCGATAGACAAATTCTATAAAATTTTATGATAGTTTCTGTTATTTCGTGATTCGGACTTCAAGTTGGGGTTATATATAAAATATGGACCAAGTCTAAGGGATGTACCAAGGGAAATAAAAAACCGGAATTGCTTGTTTTATTTGTCAGATGACTGCATCAATGAGACGACACCACCATATTAACATAAAGCATTGCCGTGCCTAGAACTCACCAATGATGCTGGTTTATTCATGGGCACATTTTAGTTTGATTTATTTACTTAACTTCACATCACATACCCAGATGAACACACTTATGGGCAGATAGCAAACTGGAGATCTTTCCATTTAGGCAACAGTTAGGTACATCATAACAAAGCCAGCACACAAATCACACACGTACAAAATCACTGATTTACAGATCAGTATAAAATAATTGTTCAAAGTTAAATGGAAAAAAACAAATTAATTAATCAATTTACACGATGTTTAGGATTAAATGTGTGAACAAAAGCCGTTTTCTCCTGATGAGTTCATCTATGTTTTTATTTGAAAATCAATTTTGGTTTGTTTCTAAAATTAGGGTGAAATTATGTTAGACATTTTAAAACCGAAATCTGACCTGTATGTGTTTTTTAAAAGCATTTGGTAGTATATCAGTGACTGTCTTGTAACACTGAGTTAAGTTCGCTGTTGATTTCCCTGCTCGTTTCAGGAAATATACTTTTGCAATAACCAATGACTTTCCAATTATTCAGAATCACGCGACATTCACCTTCGAGCGCTTCCCAATCGATATTTAGCGGAAATCGAGCAATTTTCTCCTTGAGAAGGTGTTAACATAATACCATGTGAAAAACGTGTACCCCAAGGGACAACTCGGTCAATGGGTAGGTTTAGGTTTGGTTTCCAGCAAAATAACAAAGCCCACTGAAGATATTAAAAAATTAAAAGCATGAAGAGGAGATAAGAAATGTCGAAATAAAATGATCTTATAACTCATTCGTGACAATTATTTGAAGGTCTGATGTCATTTTCAGAATATTTTAATTATGTTTATACTGATAAAACAAATCTTCTGAACTTGAATTGATCAATTTAAAAGATTTTGTGAAAAACAAAAACATTGTGTTTAGCAATGATAGCTGGGTTAAGCATGTTCAGTGATGCCGGTGGCACGAATCCGAGTTTCTGAGCTTTTTACCATAGTACCATCGCTCACAAGTGCTCTTGTCTGTGACCAGCCCGCTTACTCATCCTACGTCGATGTACTTCCCACAGGTTCGAGTCTGTCTGTTGACTATTAGTTAAATGAGCTTGTCACACGATTTGGCTCCAACAATCGCAGGGGTGTTTTTTTTTTTTTACAAAGTTTCATCCCGGTTTTCCACCGTATGTAAGCACGGAGCAGTGTGAAGCGGACAATCCGGCGTCATAGAAGTGAAATACCCTTGAATATGACGTTATCCCCCCAATCAAACCAACAAACAAATCTTTCCTGTGACGAACAGCCAGCAAAACCACAAATTATCGGCATCACATTTAGAGAACATATAGGCTCGGTCAAAACCTCGTTATAGATATTGATTAGTGTTTTACGACGTGCTCAAGGATACTTCATGTTATTAATGTCGGTGCATTCCACCAGTAATTAACATTACAATAAAATACAAATGTTAAATACACTTTATTTATGAAAATTAACTGAACATAGGCTATTGTTTGGTGGGAGTAGCGTTTATAAGACTATATATCACAGACATACTTTAAACGAAGAGATTACTCACCTTAACGAAACGTTTGAAAGTTTAACGAAAAGATTTTCCCAATCGTACGAAAACCAACATTTTATGTTTGTTAAATTTTATGCAAACGTTGTATATTTTTCTAAATGACAAATAGATAACACATAACAATTAAAGACATATAATAATTGCAGATTGAAAGTCCCCTGTCTTACCCTAACACAAGAGTGTCAATACAGGTATTAGTTTGTCCTTTACAATGTTTTAAATAGTGTTGCTGTCAAAATGTTTTAAAAGTATGTACACAATCACCAGAAACTATGCATTGATCAAGTCAGTCATTGTAGATTTAGCGTCAAGGGTTGACCAGTAAGCAACAGTTGAAATATCTTTGCTTTATGTTAGCATGAACACGAGGGTATGTACTGGACCGTTGTTTAAATTGTTCTTGTGAGCATGCATTTCGTGCAGTTGAGGCGTTAACTGTATGTTAATACATTTATAGTTTTTTTTATTAGTAGCTCCATTCCTTAGAATAATGTGCGTCATAACTAGGCTAGTCTCATATGTGCCACACGCATACAAACAGGAAAGTTTATTGACTTAGTCCCTGCACACTATCATGAGAATTTTGTACCACACAACGCGTAAATTGATTCCGTCCGTAACGGTTTTCAGTTTTTTGTGTCATTTTATAAAAAAACCCTTATTACTGAACTATTGTTTTTGTACAGCAAGTTACTGATACCCAGGCAGGTACTGACTACTTTGCATTGAAATGAGTGTTTTTGTGTCGATTTAGACTGTACTTAATATTAATTCTCTTATGCGGCGGCGTGCAAGCTCAATGGGAAACCACCCTCGACTTCACTCGAAGGACGATTACAATACACAACACATACATGACATGTAATAAGGTAGGATTCACTTTGCGTATTAAAACTCTAAGAACACCATGGTAACATAGCGGTAATAAAATACATTTCATTGTTCAGAACCTTGCGCTCAGCTGGTACTGTGTACAAGTAATATTCAGTTACCGGCTATTTATTTGAAGGTGATGATCGTAAAGTATGGACAATAACAAAATCCAATAAGCTGCTGGTAAACGACCGGTTAGGCATACCAACATGTGATCCGGGTTAATAACATCATAATACTAGACATTTGAGACGATTGTGAATCATAGTTGTCTACTTTGATGGGATTTTGGCATCATTTTGGAATTGTATCCATAATAATGACCATGGGGAATTGATAACAGGAATCGCTTTTTCATCATCGAGTGGGTTGAATAATTGAGATTCCGATGCCTTATTATGTGAAACAACCCGTGTTTCTGTCACCAATGACTTCTCACTTATTCATAATCACGCCCTTCTGTCTATAAGCGTTTCAGAATCGATACGATTGGAAAACCAAACAAACTTCTGCATGAAAAGACAACCACATAAAACGATTTGAAATTAAAAAACAATAACAAAAAGAAGATTGAAACAAAGGACCCAACAAAAAAGAAAAAGAAATTAAGCATTAAGCTGCCATCAGACAATTGGAACATATTCAAAAGTTCAAACAAGAATAAAAACATACATTAACCAGAATGTCTTAAACCGTAATACTCATTAATACGTCAGATAGGTTCTTAAACGCGATTGCCAATTACATAAACAAACCAAATAAAACACAAATTTGAGAGTATTTGAATTAAATAATAAAATTAAACGCTAGTATACAAAATAGACTTTAAAACGTGAACGAAAAGAATTTGATTTTGATTGAACGGTTGCGTTGTATTGCTTTGGAATTATCAGAACAGTCAATATCTTATGCTATTGCCCATTTACCAGTTCAATATAGCCTAAAGAGTTAATTTATATCTCATAAAAAAAATGTTCGTACTCCACTGAAAAAAAAAATATAAATAAATACAAAAATAAATTTCAAGCATTGGAAACATTATTCTGGAAACTAAAGCAATCAGAATTTGGTAGTATCAAGCAAACAACTTTAATCGCAACTCTAAAATGTGACCGTTATTGCAATAGTCTGATTCTGATTTTATATAAAATATGGACCAATCATTGGAAATATACCCAGATAATAAAAGTCGGAACGGAATTGCCTTTATTATTTGTCTATTGGCAGTATCATTTAGGTGATTGTATCAATGCACATAAACCATTTCGTGTTTCCTCATATTGCAGAGTGATATGTTTTTACTGTTACCAACTCGGTATCATTTATTCATGATCACGTCACCTCATTCTGAGAGTATTTCCAAATCAATATTACCCGGATACCAGATAATTGCTTAGTGATATACATCAAACGACTGCTACATATATTAAATGGTTCAGAGCAGAACTGTAAATGAACAAGTGAGTTAAGATCAAACGATTATCGAATAGGATGACAATTGCACAAACTGTAAAGCGCATTATACAAATGGGTTATTATTTAACAGTGGTTTATTTTATTACAAAGTTATGGCTTTCTTATTCATTGTAAAAATTTAGCAATTTATTTCACAGTAATAGTAAGCCAATAAAATATTCAATGCAAAATGTTCGATAATCCGGAATGATTGTTTATAAAGTTGCTCTGTGGCTAGCAGAAAATCGCTCAGAGCATTACAAATAAAATATTGAAGCAGCAGATATTGTCATCCGTCACGTATAGCTCACCAGAAAACCATCGAAAGCGAGGGTTCGACAAAATGGCGAAATTGTTAATCCGAAATCTGAAATCTATTGTTTTGTGTAAATTAGTCAAATTGGTAACCCTGTAACCTATGTGTACTGTTCTGACCTACTTTAGGAGGTTGATTTTCCCGTATTCGTTTTCGATTCAGAGTGTTGTATGTAACAAAGATATGAAGACGATGACAAAAACCCCATCAACACTCATCCATAATAACCGATTTGATATGGTCAGCTCTCCAAACAGCTCCAACCTGAGTGGTACCGATTCGTTCATCAGGTATTTTGAATGTGACAATCCCACTGTTACACCTGAGAGTCTGAAACAACAACGAATGGCATTTAAATTAAACTTAAAGCGACGAGCACCTATATTAATTGACAACATGTTTCTCTTTCATTTAAACCAACTTACGATTTATCTCAAAATTTGAAATATTGGATTGGAAAGCGCAGCCATCGCGGCCATTTCACAATGTTATCGGTGGCTAGGCTCTTCCGTCATACTCCCTCAGAAATATATAAATATTGGAGGGTTCTTTAGAAAAGACGATGTCCTATATGGAACAATTATGAAAAACCTTTGTTTTGGTATGAGACAAAATAGAGATTTACTAGCTACATTTGATACTAATCGGTACCATAGAGATGCATCAAAGGTTTCCACCAGGAAAAGATGCAGAGCCTTAAATGTTTCTATTAGAGCCGTAGTTTAGCTGTACGTTGTGCATGTTTGCTACATGGCTGACATAAATTATTTTTAAGACGCTTTTTATTTCCGTCGACCTTAAACAAAACATTCGTTAACAAATGAAAGACCATCTCACCTAAGGATATGAATTTGGATATAGGCTGCTTTTGTTTGTTTGGTTGATTGAAGTGTAAGCTGTACCTAAGATTTTCCCGCAAATGGCACCGTGCCAGCCCAATGGGTGAAGGAAACCACTTTCGCTTCCATCAGCAACAAACACAATCAACACAAGACAAAAGCCGAACAATCACAGGAAACATGCTGCCCCGTAGCCCTGAAAGCCCCAGAGCAATAGGGAGCTCCCTCTGAAACCCAGGATATTTGATAAACCCAGTGTCTATCACAAATATCACAACATAGTTTGCTCGAAAAATATGTATCTCAATGTATAAAGTATTTAGCTATTAAAATGAGAGACTGTGGGCTTACATTACAACAAGTATTCAGGGGTCCGTATATTCAAATACGTAACATAAAAATACCTTTTACAGATAAGCTGATAGGTGTACAAGCTAGCTTTGATTTACGTTCCTTCGCGTGACACGTGCTATAAGTACAGTGAATAAGCTAACCCCAGGGGCGAACTAGAGATACAGGTAAATATTTACTCCCACCATTGAGGTGAAATCGAGTAATTTCGAGAGACAATAAACCAATGATGATCAATGGACGCACCTTGCTGTATTGGAATTAGGCTTACTTTATTTGCCAGCATGACTGTTATTGCATTTCAGTCGTGTAGTGTTTTTTATTTGCGTTTATTCTCTGAACCTCTAGCTATGTAACGAAGCATGCTATTCCCCACAGACAGTGTGTTTGGAAAAGCCATTAAATATTTAAATATTTCATCTCTTACATTCTTCAGACCGTTTCGTAACTACCCATTCTGTTCTTCACATTTTGTTGTCAAGTTTGGCATATTCTTGCAATCGTCTGCTGTAGGTGACTGTACTAGATTTTTGGTTCTTGGTACAATCCACCACCCTCTGTTCTAGACAGTTGTCGATAAATAATCTCTGACTGAGTACTGTTTGATGTAAGCGAAATAATAATCGTAACTATTCATCGCGGTTACCCTTTATGTACATTATACTTCGATATTATCTGTGAAATAGAGAGACGACAGTTTAGTCATTTTAAATATAAAGTTGACACGCAATAATTGTGTATGACAGATAAAAACACATTTGGATTTAACGTCCTGGTATGTACCTTAAGTGTGGCGTTCAACTTCAATCTAATAAACAAACAAAATCTGCGGATTTATAATAAAACATGTGGTTATGTCAAATCCTATCCTTCTATCCATGCTGCACAAGAGCTCGTATCCAGAATTAAAAGACACACTGTTTGCAGACAACTTGTGCTAGCATCACTACACCACTACTCGTCGATGTTTGTCCACCCAGCTGAGTATTTAATGCCTGCATTTGAGGTATGGAATGTATAATATTACCTGACGTG
>JAQQZZ010149980.1:0-12629 GCA_030265115.1 Mopalia vespertina | reverse complement strand
TAACAGGACGCAATACAGACACCACAAACAGATCGGCTTCCTGTTCCCCTTTAGCTCTGAGAGTACCAGGGCAACATCAAGCTCCTTCCAACCACCCGCTGGTTGTCTTTGAAAATATGCAATAAATATTATAAGTTTAGGTCGAAAAACAGTTGCCTTTCCTTTAAGGGTATTTACCTGATATGACGGCGGTGTATTCCAACAATAATTGACACCAGCTCAACCAAGATGTGAAGCATTTCCTTAATGTTGGAAAGTTAATTTTTTAACAAGATTGCCACTTTTCAAACAAACTGCCCTTAACCAGAGGGCTAAAGTGGTTATAGTGACGAATGACGACTGACTCTACACGTAGACTGAATACTGCCGATAAAACTGTTGTGTGCGGGGTCCGCCCCCTTAGCCCATTCACTTCCAAAACTGACATCAGCATCTAAAAAGTTCTACGCGAACCTGTGAAATACCCTTCGATCTCCCATTAAATACCAATCAAACACATCATGCTACCAATCAATTTATGCAATTTAAGTTTTTTTTTTTCGATACGGTATTTTCATAATCACTTAAAAAACGTGATCCCAACAAGTTATGGTTTGGTGGGTGGTCAATAGGTACCAACTTGGCACGAGTTATATCGAAGTTGTATTAGTTCGAATTGTCAGAATTATTCTCACCGCCACAGTCTAGTTCGTCACTCCCATCATGGCAGTCATTTTGCTCATCACATTTTAACTTCAGATCTATACAGGTAACGTTATCTGCACACAGAAACCCTCGACAGTGTGTCTCATTTAAACCAAGCCTGACTGCAAGACAAAAGTACCAGTTGTGTCAACAACAAAAAGTATCTAGCATGTAATAATTGGAACCAACTATTTATTCAAATCAGTATCATAATTATATTTTTGTTAATGTAGAGAAAAAATATTTTGCTTGCCTCCACCGAAATTGGAACTCGGATTTCTGGCTAGCAGCGCCAGAGCTCTAACTGTATGAGCTACAGAGAATAAAGACCGCCACATTTTATCCAGGTAAAGATTGTGAATCTCTGTACACGAAGCAATGACACAAAGACACTTAATATGTGTATTTTTATTAAGAAATTACTGACAAATCGAAATGTGTTTTATTGATAAGGTTATTTTGATAATCTGGTTCTGGCATATGTATATTTTTTATGTAGGAAAAAAAATTGTTTATTACATACTAATTTACTTAAATAACTTAATTAAAGTCCTACATCAAACAATATTTCAATCAAGCTAAACAAAAGGCTTGGCCTCTTTACAAAGTCTTCACGATATCGTTCAAAATGATAAAATGGATATTATACAGAAGCCAATTCTATAGCCATTTATAGTGCTAACTATAGTCTTAGTATACCTTACCCTTCTCATCTGGTTTACTTAATCCAGTTGCGTTTATTCGTTTTAGAGTACATGTTATGCTGACGTTAGTCCGTGACATGTTGAAGCCGTCTGCACAGTAACACTGTCTCACGCCTTTCCCTGTCGCTACGTCATAACCAGGCAGCAATAAGTGTGGACACGTGAGATTTTCGGGAGGAAACGATATCACTGCAGAAACGGTAGAAACAATATCAATGGAGAAATGCTAAAATGTGAGGGACGATGACCATGTGTCATAAATGTTTTTACCAAAAAACATGTACAGTATAATAAATGAATAGTGTATTCACACTCTCGTCTTTAATGGTACAAAATGGTAAAAGTTGAGTAGCTAGCAGGTTCACCGCTGAAGGCTTACTTTGAAAAAAATATGCTCATAATCCCAGTCAAATCACCGTTTCCTACTTAAATTTAAGAACAGTTTTTTGTCTTCAAAGAGTGAAAGAGTAAAAGTTATGGGGCTTATCACCATATTGGTGAAATATGCAATGTCGGCCGTATTTTTTATTTTATTATAAAACGTGTGAAATTCAACCACATCTATGGTATTAACAGAAAAAACATTGAAATATTATTCAAAAAGTGTTCTTGATAATGCCGAATAAGCCTTTTTTCTATTAGCCAATGATTCAGCATCTCGTTCAAGTAATCACAAAGTCACGAGAATGCATTGATTAACGATATCAATCTAGTCACCATTTTGTAACCAAGAACCATCTAGCTTTTCAACGAGATTGCAACTTTGGGTTAAACCCGCGCCATCACTTTCGTAACAGGCAGTCACGAGGCAGATGATAGCGCGACACTATACGCGACACTAGAGAACATAAAGTATGGGAGCCCAGAATGAGCATTAGGTCACATTATGTTACATCCCCCCTTTTAACATTAAATAAATATTTGTTTAACATGACCAAAAGAATAGGGTAGGATCATACTGCTCCCTTTGAAAACAAATAATTCAATTTATCAAATGTTTATGCACTAGTGCTTTTACCAGTTGAACAAATGTAAGTAAAGTCAAATAACGATATTATGAAACTGTAAATAGAATAGTTAGAGTGCATGCATATATAGTTGGTTTAATTGTCACGATCAATAAAAATAAATGTCACTTTTTTTAGGTTACAAAGTCATCAAATCGGGATGGGCGTTTCAAAATTCTATCACTTGTTCGTCGTTCACTTGAAGCTACGGTTTCCTTTCGGGGTACCACTTTAGGAGATTGATTCATTGATGTCGGTTCAGGTGTAGAGAAATATTCATCCACAACTCTAGACGGCCTTTCATGTGA
The DNA here is from genome assembly GCA_030265115.1 of Mopalia vespertina. Classification (NCBI taxonomy): domain Eukaryota; kingdom Metazoa; phylum Mollusca; class Polyplacophora; order Chitonida; family Mopaliidae; genus Mopalia; species Mopalia vespertina. The sequence goes on along the minus strand of JAQQZZ010149980.1, from coordinate 9,926 downwards.
AAGTCTTAGATCACGTCGATTTCTTATGAATTGTTGACCTTCCTCAGTTCTAATATTGTAAGATCTGATGTCAGTCTGACTTTCAACAATAGTTTGTCCCATTGCTGATGTTTACCAAACAGTTTAAGACGTACCATATCTCCCTCCGTGTAAGCTTAGGTAAATAATGAGCTGAACGTTTGTAATAGTTGGCTTGTTTAGAATAACGATGAGCCATCTTTCAGGAACATTTTTCACAGTTTGAGGAGTCAAGAGTTGTCATGAAGTTGGAAGGAGTGTTCTTGTCCTTCTTCCGAACAAAAGTTGTATAGGAGAACTTTCAAGAAGCTCACTGGGAATGTTTCTCCACTTTAAAAGAGCTAAGTATGGGTCAGTTTTACCCGTTAGTGATTTCTCAATGAGGCCTTTGATTGTTTTAATGGCATTCTCCACCTTTCCGTTACAGTGAGGATATCGAGGAGATGATGTCAGGAGTTCGATATCATAGAAAATGACAAACTTTCGGAACTCGGCAGAGCTGAATGGTGGGCCATTATCGGACATAACCTGAAGAGGAATGCCATGTCTCGCAAATTGAGACTTCATGATCCATATTAACACTGAGACAGTTTTATCATGTAAGATTTCAATCTCGAAATAGTCGGAATAATAATCTACCAAAATTAGATAGTCTTTATGATCGAACTCAAATAAGTCACATCCGGCTTTCTGTCATGGTCTTAATGGTATTTCGTGACTAATTAATGTCTCTTTCTGTTGATTAGGTTGAATCGAATTACACGTGTCACACTTTGATAACAGTTCAGTCAGTTCTTTGATCATGTTGGGCCAGTAAACTAATTCTGTCATACAACGAATACCACTCTGCAGTCCAATATGAGACGAGTGGATCCTATCTAAGACTTCTGGTCTCAGACTTAACGGGATTACAACTCTTTCGCCTTTAAACACGATTCCGTTTTGAACTGATAACTCGTCACGAAATGAAAAGTAGCCTTGTACACACAACGGTACATGGACTTTCTTTTCTGGCCATCCTTTCTGAATGACGTCTTTCAGAGTTGTCATACTTGGGTCATTCAGCCATCAATCCTATCTGAGACAGATATATACTGAATCATGTTGATAGATTCCGTCTCTATTTCTGTAAGAGATCTACCGTCTATTGATAGGACATTTCCTTTGAATTCTATGAAAGGAGTAGCAACGGATAACTATGTACGACTAAATGTATCAGCAACATACATTTTATTACCCTTCTTGTAAATCACTTCTTACTGAAACTTTTGCAAACGAAGCAGCATCCGTTGTAGTCTCATTGGGGCAATGTGTAAGTTTTTACACACGATCACTTCGAGCGGTTTATGATCGGTTTCAATGGTACTTTCCCGCCGTACACATACTGTTCAAACTTCTCCATACCAAGCACAATATAGAGCATTTCACGCTCTATCTGCGCATAGTTCTTTTCAGTATCCGTTAAAGAACGAGAAGCATAGGCCACAGGCTGACCTCCTTGCATCAGGAAAGCTCCAAGTCCATTTTGAGAAGCATCACATTGTAATACGGCTTCAGATTTGTCATCAAAATATTTGAGGACAGGTGGGCTTCACAGTATGTCTTTAATTTTCCATGAATTTCCATGAACTGTATCATGCCAGATGAAATGAGTTTGGTCCTTTAGTAGATCTCGTAATGGTGTTGTTACCTCGGACAAACGAGAGGCAAATTGTTGAAGAAAATTTACTAGTCCAAGAATTCTGCGAACTGCTTGCTTATCTACAGGAGCCGGCATTTGTCTGATAGCTTCCACTTTCGTTTGATTAATTTTCAAACCACTGGGTGTAAGCACATGTCCAAGAAAAATGACTCCACGAGATTTAAACTTATACTTATTCAGGTTTAGTTTGATGTTCTTTTGTCGACTTCTTTCCAGAAAAGCTGACATCTTTCTACTTTTGCAAGTACTTTTGATCATGATATAAGTACATCATCGTGTACAGCACGAACACCATCTAGTCCTTCAAGCGCTTCATTAATCACCGTTGAAATTTTTCCGGAGCTTGTGAAACACCAAACGGTAGGCGTTTTCATCTATCTCGTCCCCACGGTGTTTCGAAAATAATCATAAGGCTGCTCTCCTCATCAAGTTCAACGTGCCAGAAGCCATCGGCATGACTAAAAAATTTAGCTTGAGCCAAATCCGGCAGTAACTCATCAATGATGGAAGTTGGGTAGTGGCTAAGTTTCAAAGCAGCGTTCAGTGACTTTGCGTCAATGCACAGTCGTATTCGACCGTCCGGTTTAGAGACAAGAACCATTGCGGAGATCCAATCAGTTGGAACCGATACAGGTGAAATAATGTTATTTTCTATCAACCGTTTCAATTCGGCTTTTAATTTAGGCTTCAATGTCACAGGTACTTTACGGTATGGCAATTGGACAGGTTTCACAGTTGCGTCGTAGGAAGAAACACTTAAGGCGGCGATAAAATGGGTTGCATTTTAGGTGAATGTTACTGTCCAGTGATGATAGCGCGACACTACAGGGCATGAAATATGAGATCCCAGAATGTTCTTTTCAGACCGATCCGAGCAAAAATTAAGGTATTCTCGACACTCTCGATCAGAGGATCGCCAAAGCTTTTTGCAAATGTTAAAGATATTTATTATTTATATACCAACTGAAATGTCAGGGTTTTCGTCACACAAAAAAGTCATATTTCACTGCAGTATAATGACACTTTTTATTACTCTATGAACTTTGACCCTGTCCGGACTACAGTACATTTTTGATTGACGTCTGATCACTTCAGTTTAAAGATTGCACTACAGCAAACACGGATATTGTGAAATTGGCCAGTAGAATTATATTCTTTATTTTAAGTCAGTAAAAATATGGGGTGATGGCTTTTATACAACAGAAGAACAACAAGAAAAGTCGAATTTTATAGATCTTCCAATTAGCCATGCTCAAAGCTGATGATCGTCAACAATGTGATGCTCTATCGAACAAATCCACTTTAGCATATGCGAGTTCCCAGTCATAAAATTGTTCCTTTTAGCAGAAGGACAGATAAAGATTATAACAATATATATTGGGACGCATAAACAAAATATTAATCTTGTAGAGAAGCAAAAATACATCTGTTTTTTTTTTAATGAGACGTTTTTTTATGTTCAGATGTAGGAATCTCAAATATATAACCGGATTGGTCATAAAGACGCCTCATTTTATGTAGTGGTGGGCAATGCGGTAAATTGTCTTAATTGACGAAGATGAAGATGAAGGTGTCGTACCGGTACGATGACAGATCAATGCATGTCGAAAATTACCGGTGCCAACCGAATGCCGTTCTGACAGTTGAAAAGTTTAATTTGAAAATAACTTTCGAATAACCGCATTAACGCAAAATTTTACGACAAGATCGATCGAGCTATTTACTGCAATCGCCGTTACCAATTAACATTCCGATTGCCGGTGTATAAAAATAGTCTATATCAAATGAGCATGCTAAGTATCAACACATCTTACGTTATGCCAACACAGAAAACGATATAGAAAGAGTATTATATATTATATCTAAAGATGCCTTTTGTATCTAAAAGAACATCATACCTTGTTTTTGAATCAAGTTGGCGATTCCCATTGGTTGAGCTCCTGACGTTCTTATCGTTCTCCTGATTTCTCCATCACCAGTCTTGTTCACTCTATAAATTCCGTAACTGCCCCAGTCAGTCCAATAAATGTATTTCTGGAAGAAAAAGATATGGTTGTCAGACGCCTTAAACAATAACGACTGATTTATGGTGCTTATTCCAAAAAGATATGCTTACTCCAAACGGCATATAAATGTGCATACAAATAAGGACGAAGCGTGCTTAACACCAACTTCCGGGTCACAGTTAGCTGAATTGGTGGTGATTCTAAAGCTAGGATACACTTTTGGATTCAGGAGGTGCAATGACGATGCAATGCAATTAGCCTTCTGGTTAAGTTTAGTTCCACACGGGACAATAATATAACCCATCATGCCTAAGAGAACTACGTATTAAACTCAAATGAGACGTGTGATGATAGATACTGAAATTCATCCGGATTCGTGTGATGAATTACATATTGTAAAGCCCTCCGGCATATGGATGAAATATGTTTCAGTACGATGTTAGGACAATAATCACTGCAGTTGTAGCAGTTGTTAACTAATTACTTACTATATTTTAGTACCATGCAGTTTACTTGAGTAAACAATTGTTAAGAGGCTATATGGCCTTGCGTCACCCATATTCTATTCAAAGCTCTGGGGAAATTAAGCCATATTAAACTCAGATGCCAGGGACAAAAACAATGTAAGCAACCTTGTCGCCGTTTGCTACGCACAATTAAAATACAAAGCATAGTGCAGTACGCGGTGTTGCTTGAATACATAAAGAGCCCCCATGTCCATTCAAGTTCACAACTGTTCGTGACTGGAACTGTGTTGAGAATCAATCAGGCGATACTGGACGGGTATGCACAGAAGAAAATGTCTGCGACTTAGCTTCACAGCCAACTGTAATTTGTTGACAATTATAGGCGTTATATGAAATCCAACAACCCGCAATGTTAAAGTCGAGGCAGGCTGCCCTACTGTGTCATAAAGTGGCAACGTCATCTGGCAAAGGGACGTCACTCTGTTGTCGTAACGTTATAACTCAAAACCACCATATTTGGATAGTTTTATGTTGTCCATTATGGAACAAATCCCTAATAAATGTTTGGATCTCGCATACAATGTATTGCATGTTACGATGGGCCTTTGTTGTTTGGTATTTATTGCATGTTACGATGGGCCTTTGTTGTTTGGTATTTTTATTCATTTAAAGACAAGAGTCGTATTTGTATGTGTCTAAGGCTTTTGTCGACATTATGACATGGAATCAACATCCGAGCCACAGCAGTTATCGAGTGTTTAAACGGGAAGCTAACATGACAGCAGAAGTTTTTGTTACACAACTAAGACCCATTCTAGGTTTTAAACACCAGTCAGATTCGTAGCAAGGGCAAATAAGAGTCATTTGCCTTTGTTTTTTTCTAAATAGCTTGTCAAAAATCCTTCCTGGACTGTTTGCTTGTTTGATTTGGGATTAACGTTGTACTCTATGATATTTCACTTACATGGCGACAAATTGTCCTCTTCTCACTAGGCCATATTCAAAACCCGGAACGAAGCCTCGTAAAAAACACCGCGCTATTCCCGGAGTCCCTTTGTCTGACTCCCTCATATCTGTGGTCGAACAGGGGACTTTAATCTGTTGGTACATCGGATCAGTAATCCAACTAGGTGCCTCTGAATCACTATCACTGGCTCAGTGAAAATAGTGAATGTCGCTGCTTAAAAGCTTACCAAAAAATGGATTAAAAAAGAGAGAGGCTACTATTGATTCAATTTGTGAAGATAGTGTGTGGGATCGGCAATAAACAAAGATTCCCTCAAGCAGCAGGGGGCTCAGCATACTGCCTCTTTGAGGCTGCGCAGCTCCCAGCGGCATTTTCGGGGGCAGGTTCATCGTTTTCTTACCCCCCAAAAACGTGTGCACTATGGTGGAAAATAACGCACCTCACACGACGCGCTTACCCTGCAAATCGCCCAACACCCAGCCACAACTAGACAGCCAGAGAGGGGCGCCCCCCCCCACCAGGCGCCCCCCAATGCACAACTTTTTTCGTATTGAAGCTTGCCCTCTGGAGGGCCATACCGCGATGGGTTCTCTGACTGCACCCAAACTGATGCTTTGCCGCTGCTACGACCAGGTCCTGAAGATGTTGGGTGTGAAAATCCGCCACGTTTTTTTTTTGCCATTTAGATATACCCGATACGAGGTGATAAGTAACTCCTACGCGCAATGACTCGAGGAACAAACACGTGCACCTGGATGTTGATGGGCACAACCGACCTCTGCGGTCGCTTCTGCCTGGGCAAACACTGTAAAGTCCACCTGATGCGCCTCCGAAAGAAGGGCGGCACTCAGCTGTGCAGCAAGTGCGGGAATGTTTCTTTCTCTGCCAAGCTTGTGGGTATGGCAACGAAAAGGTCAAGAACTGGAAGCGAAAGAAGGCAGCATTCGAGAAGGAGTTTGGGGGGGATTTACCCCTCCCCCATTTTAAATTGGAGAGATGGATACCGTTGCACATACCCATCCAAAGTGGCTATCATGGGTGAATACACCACTCATACCTCGCAAAACAAGCATCAGCATAACGCCGCGACTTCGAAGCCGCCACTGGCATACTGCCAACCAACAACCGCTCTCGTGGGCCTTAGAGGCCCTCCGCGAGACCCTCGACGGCTACACAGCGGCCACCACGGCCTAAACGGCCAACGAGGCCAAGCGCCGCGACACTGCGGACTTCGCAGCCGAGGCCAAGCGCCTTGGCGCGGTCGACATTGCCGTTGGCTTCGACCTCGACCGGCCGTCGGCAGCAGGCAAGCTCGAGGCCGAGCCCGCGAATACGATCGACGTCGCCCGGGCGGCCGAGATCTTGGCCGGCCTAGAAGGCGCATACCTCCTCAAGATCAAGCTGGCCAAGGAGCAGAATTGAGGCGTCTTCGTCGTCGAGGATGTTTTCAGCCCGATCAGGAGGGCAAGACACGGGGGCAGGCCGTGATCGAGATCACAGCCCAAACGAACCCCGGCGTCCTAGAGGACATCGACCGGTCTTACTTTGGGAACGCCTACCGGATGTCAGCTGTCGTATACGGGCTCTATCCCATCAGAGCAACTGACCGGGCCAACCTCACCCCCACGCACGCAGGCTACCTCATCTGCGTCGCCCTTGTTTCCCTACACCACCTCGAGGGCGCTACCCGAGGGCACGGACTAACGGCGGCCCAGCGTACGAAAATAGGAATCACCGACCAGGACGAACTGGACTTCCTGGTAGACGACTGTCGCAAAAGAGGTTTCCTAGTGGGTGCGCCCGAGTGGTTCCCTCTGATCTGGGTCTTGAACTACTACGACGGGGCCCAGCCGCAGTACACCCATCTGACAACAGCCTCTACCTCACCCGTCCGGCCCTGGCCAAGCTCGACGGCATCGAGGCCTTCGTCGCTCCTCGGCCTTACGACTGCGGGGACGACCTGTGTCCAGAGTGTCATCTGGGCTTGGCCTGGATGCCCCCCGTGGCCCTGGCCCAGTGGAAAGATAAAGGTAAGACGATCTTCGTGCCCCAGGACCACGCCGCGTACGAAGCGAAGGCCGACCACCGTGGGCCACAGTCACATGCTCCCCGACAGCATGGCGCCCAGCCACTCGGACCCGCTAACGCGCCAGGCCCTCAGCTATTTCAACGGGGGCTGCGGCTCGGGAAAGACGACGCGATCAATCGAACTCTTTCGCGCCCGCGGCCCTCTGGTGTTCACGCCCAACCACCGCCACGCGAAAGAGATAAGAGCCCGAGGCGTGAAGGCCCAGACGTACCACTCGTTCTTCGGCTGGAGCGGCCAAAAGTCCTGGTCCCCAGAAGTGAAGGGCGAGAAGTTTGTCCCCCGCGTCGTCATCTGGGACGAGGTGTGCACCGTCTCGCGCCCCATCCGCGAGACCTTTCTCTAGTGGCTGGACTCCAGAACGTCCAGGTCATATGCTGCGGTGACCAGGGCCAGCCCCTACCATTTACGGGCGAAGTCCCACACGACTGGCTGCCGGCTATTACGAGGAGATCACCGTCGACCACCGCGCGAAGGAGGAGGACCTCGGGCCCTGAAGAGGGCGATGCGGCTCCAGCCGGATAGGGTCTAGTGCCGGGAAATGCAGCGTGCCATCCCCAAGTGTGATGGCTGGGGTGACTTGTTGGCCGCGTGGAAGCCCACGGACCTCATCCTCATCACGCGGAAGCTGCCACGCGATCGGGCACAAGAGCTTCTCTTTGAGCTCCACCGGCAAGCCTTCCCCTGGGAGCCGGTCCCCCTAATCTATCGCCCGCGGGACATCCGGAAACAGAACGTAATGGTGACCGTCTGCGGTCCATTGGTGGACGACGGTAGGCCGGACCGGCTGGAGCTCGTGCTCAACGACGTCGTCGAGGTCAGCGTGGGGACCGCCCAGGAGGTCGTGGAAGGTAAGTGGCCAGACCACTCGAGCCAAGGCCTGACGATCGATGACCCCCAGCGTGTCTCGGTCGTGGATAACAATGTCTTGGAGCAACCTCTGTTACCTCGCCGTGAGTCGCGTTGAGTATCTCAGGCAGCTCCGCCGCTGCTGTCCACTGCCAGAGCTTGGCGGCCCGCCCGGCCCGCCGGAAGACGCCGCGGAGGTGCAGAGAAACATCGCCCGCAAGCTGGCCGGCTACAAGCGAGTTGACGCCGCAAAGAGGCACGCCAACGACCTGCGTGCCGAGGACGTAACTGCGCGCTCTTAAGGTGCTGGCAACCCAAGGACACCCGACAGTTCAGCGTTGACCGCCTGGACAACGCCCGCGCCACACCCGTGACAACGTCCACCTGACCTGCCTGGAGTGCAACCGCCGTCGGGATTTAAGAGAAAACATCACCGCCACGGCTATACCCAACCTTACTATAACCCCAGGTATCCAGTCGGTGGCATTCCGTGCTCCGGGTTTGGCGGATCTATCTGCGAATAAGTCTGTCCCATTAGCTTAAGCTTGGCTTCTAGAAGGTCTGCCTTTAGTTTGTCCTGTTTCGCCTCCTTGGCGGCAGCTGCAGCCCACCCAGCGGCAACCCTTTTGGGATTTTTCTCAGCCACACTCTGAGTCACACTCTGCATCTCTGGCTCCGCTGTCGGTTCCATTGTCCTCGTCGTTCCATTATCCTCATCGGTTGAATCGTCATACATGCTGTCAGGATATGTCTGTTCAAATTGGCAATACCGAGCAGTGGTTACCGCGGCGGTAAGCGATGTTAAGTACATGCCAAACCTGTGATACACCCACCGCATAGCATTGCTTAGAGCGTGCTCAACCCACGGATCAGCCTCGAGCTCTGCGACGAGCTTTGGATGGGTTTCAACAGGGATGGGTAGAACCCCTGTATACAGTTGCAGAGCTGCCTGCCCAAAAGTCTTCGTCATACCTGCGCCCAACCGTACTCTCTTAAGTAGTGTCGGTCCTTGCAGTGGAACAATGCCCAGAGCGTCTGCTCACGTAGATCCTTGAGAACGGAGTTGTACTTCTGAGTGACGACCCAGACGCTCTGCTCGGCATGCCGTCCAAAGAAGGCCAGCTCGGACAGAGTGTCTTTCTTTTGTGTCAGCGCTTTCGTAGCCGAGCAGTCGTCAATGATGTATGACGTTAACGCCCTGAAACTCCTTGTAAAAGAGCCGAAGGCAATCGTGGACAGGGTCCAGAACATAGACCGCAGGGTCAGACCGGATCCAGGGGCGCCGCTGATAAGTCTTGTTGTGTCGTGCAGGGGGGCATAGTATGACGAAGTGCTGGAACACAGGACGGTAAGTCCCTTCAAGCAAATCGAGAACAAACACAGGAGTTGCGAACTAGTACAGCGCTACCGTGAAGCTGGTCATCATCCGACGTTCGAGGGTCGAGCGACACGGCATACTTGGTGGTCAGAAACTCCCCGAGTGATACGTCCGCCAGCGCCAGGTATTTGGCGATCATGCCTACTTCAGGGTGACGCTTATTACCCGAGGCGAAGAACTTCCTCGCCTCATCACACTGCTGGTAGGGGCGCATGCCCTGAGAATTTAACCGGGGACGCCTTCGGTGGTGACCTCGATCCTCTGGATTTCCGGGTTGTAGAAGGCCTCAGTATCCCGCTTCAAGAGCATCCTCGAAGACCATCAGATCCCCTTCATGCTGCGGGCGGGCACGTTCATGTTGATGTTCCACACGGAGTCCTTCTTATTCATGCTGATCTTGCGATTGCGGAGGATGCGGTCTAAGAGCACTGCGAGGTTCCCTGCATACTGACC
>JAQQZZ010149969.1:0-12632 GCA_030265115.1 Mopalia vespertina | reverse complement strand
AAGTTTGGGAGGGAGCTGTGGGGCCAAACGTTAACATTACGGCTTATGGCAAATTAATAGTGGTCTTGCGCCATATGGGACGGTCACAAAGCCCTCTGCTCGTGCACAGAATGTCATCCTGCCCTTTTGTGTGGATTTATTGCCAGTATTAATACAGTATAATGGCAACCAAACTCATAATTGGACACATAGCTGAATACCTCAATTGTATTTATTAAGCATGAACAGTGTGTGTGGTGTATTACTTAATGTTTACATTGATCTCAAGAAACTATCTAAGATTGTTGCTATGTAACGTTAGATTGTCAGCACACAGATGTTATAATGTGCATGTAAAACAGAGTGTGCGTTAGTTTGTAAAATCAAGGCTTAAAGGCCCGTATTTAACCAACAACAATAGTTATTTCTGTATGGAAAATGTACATTTGCCCTCTGTTACGTGATCGAACATTCTATCTGTTTGTAATTTCTGTTTAATCTCTTGACATCACTGCAATTTGATAGCTTAGCGTCAATTCTAGGCAAACCATAAGGTTGAATGAGATTCACAACGTTGGTAAAAACATGCCTAAAATATTGATAAACTTACATAATCGTTGATACCGTTTTCTTCATAAAATGGAAAGCAGCGCTTTTGACAATTTTTTTAAAACCATAAAACAAAAGAATATACTGTAAAGAACCAATGCTTGAATTTGTGTTTGAATAATTAATCAATGTAAAAAAAAATACTTTGACATTAGTTTCGCATTAAACCACGTTTGCTTTTAACTCTTTTTTTCGTTGGTTATCTAGAAACAATGCTACAACTTAAACAAAAAACAATATGGTTTTATACAACCATGAATTGAATTTGTATTTGTTTATTCATCAACGCAAAAAATACATTGACAATGCGAATCGATTTTCATCAAACCACGTTTTCCTTTTAGTATTCTATATTTTTATAGAATGAGAATCAACGTGATCTAAACAGAAAGAACTAAAACATAAAGAAAGCTTAGTTTTACGCAATCAGAACTTATGCGTTTCATTTTATTTTTTCATTAATGTGCAATAAACCTTTTATGGCGTTTCGCTTTGCAATTAAACGTGTATTCCTTATAGTGATATATATTTTGTTTTGAAAATTCGTTTTGTGGTTAACTCCGGAAGGATGTACCGCTCACATGTTCGAGTTCATCAGGTATGGGGGAGTCCTACGATGTAATTTCGGCAATCGCAAGGGTGTTTTTGTCCAGGTTCCATCGCTGTTTTCTGTCGTATTTAAGCCAGTGGGAAGTGGACAAGATAACACCCAAATAAAACAAAGGATACGTCTCTATCTTGTACCTTTTCATCATGCTGACAGAGCTGTGAGGTAAGGTTTTTATTTCCCATTTGTTTCGAAGCGCCAGCTTAAGAACCAAATGTCGTCAAGTGCGGTGTAACACCAAACTCTACCAAAACGTGTCGCATCGAAGTAATTGCAATTTCAGATGCTGTAGATCTGACCATTTTTCTTAAATCGTTGATTAAGTATATACCAAAATCTTTGTTTAACAAAGGTGCACATGATTAACACAAGTTACCCAGCTTCCAATTGAAAAATCCCCTTCAGGCGAAGTCAACCGGGCTTCTTTGATTTGTATAAAGAGTGAACCCCGACTAATAAAAGCTGGAAAACGAATTCTGACCGGAATAAGAGGTTCAAAGATCTGGATGTTATTAATTCTCAACTGTATTGCTATATGATCATCTCGTGGCCGCCTCTATCATAAGCAACACTGACTGAACTTGCTGCTACACCTATTAGATAAAGGATTGAATTAGTGAAGAGATCCCGGAAAAGTTTTATGAAAATATTTAATTGTATAAATATGTGCATATCTATCAATTTCTCTGACGGATTCCTTGTTATTCAAATGTCAAAGTTATTTTAGAGTTACATAATAACAAAATGTATCCCTGGTCCATATGGTTTCATTATCATTCTAGCAAATAGTTAATTTATAAATTAAACAAATGTGCTATTTAACCTAAAGATTTAATCATATCATGAACTTCTTCTATCGACCACTGATGCTTATCAGACGCTTGACTTGTGGCCAATAGCCACTCTTGTACGATATTTAAGAATTGCTGATATTTGTCTTCTGCCGACAAATGTCAACACATATTAAATAACGTTTCAGGATGACTATCTATCGACAAGTGTCAACAATTATTGAATACCGTAGGCGGCTGACTATCTGTCACTTACTCCGCACAACACCACGGCAAAAGACAAGTCCATTGAAATTAAAATATCGTTGATAACTTTATAGATACTGTTATATGATTTTCGTTTTAATCACATATCAAATCTGCACCATCCAAAGTTATAGAAGACAAAAACAAGACGGAAAGCACAGAAATAAATGATAAAATTATTTTATGTTTTGTGCAAACAAGATTTTAAGTTACGGGAATTATTATTAGTTAATTGATTTATACAAAATGAGTTGGAAAACTGACCGGAACGTTCTGATAAAGTTATACCATATAGTTAATGATTTATATACTACTTTGTCAGGCCATGGTCTTTACAGCGGGTTTTGTTTGTTGTTGATTTTTTTACACTTGATTATTGTCCTCCATGATTTGACAGCAGCACGTTCAGTGATGTACAAATATTGACAGAGCTTTCCAATGTAAGAAAATCGAACCTTAACATTACGTACCGGTAGTGATTTCACTGTATAGTCCCCACGAAACCGGACGTTCGTGTCGGCACTGAATCCGTAATGGATTCTCTAATGTGAATTCACTAGTTGAATGGTTTGTGTTTGAACGCTAGGTATTTCGTAGTCGTGTACTTTTAAAAGAAAACATCAAAATGATTCAACAAAACCATAACGTAGGTGCTGTACAAACTAATTATGTTTGAGCGTTAATATTCCTAGTAGGCCGACCACATATCTTCACTTGAACAACAAACGTAAAACTTTGAGAGAAGATTTTGGCCCGTGGAATCGCATTAATTTTTAATACGTGACTTTCTCTTTACGAAATATGCACGTACTTTCCTAAAAAAAAAAAAATCTTAATTATTTGTTTAAATTGGCATAGTTATAGTTGATAATGAAGAAACCTATACAGCGCCCGTATTCATAAAGCTACTTAAGTATTTTTTAAAGTTAAGAAAAACTTAACGAATTTCCAAGCATTAGTTTAAGAACATGATCACAATTTTGCTGAAGTTTTTATGATCCCAAATGAAAGATTATAAGTGAAATTTATCAAATGAGAACTTAATAATTTCACATTTATCTTTTTTCAGTGGAAAATGAAATGCTGAAATTAGGCTAAATATTGCTTAACTTTAAGAAATTCTTACGTAGCTTTATGAATAATGGCCCAGGTCTGCTACGAAGGCTAGTGTGTGTCCTATTGCAAAGCGAGACGTCATCCAGGGAGATACAGATTGTAATATTTACTACAAAAGTTAAGTTAACCTTAATGCTTATGTTAACGATGAATTCTTGGCCTTTAGTTTCATGTCAGGACGAACTTTAGAATCCTTCAATACGTTTGTAAAGTCGATAAAATGTAGTACTTTCATAAGCAGCGCGGGAAAAGTTAAATTAGAAGTTTAGAGATGCAGTTTCTAAGTACAACATGTGTCGCAATAGCAATTCTTCATTTTAATCTGTTTAATTTGTGTATCACATTTACGAAATGACAAGATTTATCTCCTTTATTGTTTTGTCAATGCGGTTTCTCACTGATAGGACTATGTATTTTCGTCATAAATTTTGACGATCCTTCCTTTTTCCAAGGAAATGGGAGTTCGCTATGCTAAGTATGTATACCTGGACAGAAACATCCAGTTGCACTCGTGTGTATGTTCGGCCAGAAGTGGATCGGCCTTCTAAATCATGGATAGATTTCAGTTGTTGTTGTTAATACTGAATTTTTGGCTTCGAGTTTTATATCTGGACGAACCTTAGTATCCCTGCAAAACGCAAGTAAAGTCGCGAAAATGTAGTACTTTTACAAGTTGGACGGGGAGAGTCAAATTAGAAATTTAGAGAAGGAGTTTATAGGTATATACCTGTAGCATATGTGGCAATTTGTCACTTCTAGCTGTCTCATTAGAATGCCACATGTTCAAGATTACCTAATTAATCTACTTTATCTTCAATTGAAGAAGGCCCGTGGTCGTGGTCTAGATGTAGCGTGTGCGCTTCCTAATCCGACTCCAATTTACCGTTCACGGAATCGAGTCCGTCTGTCGACCATCATGTATATAAGTCACACAATGGAGTTCCGGCATTCGCGGGGGTGGTTTTTAAGAGGTTTCCTCCCGGTTTTCCATTGTAATGAGGCAAGGAACAGTGTGACGTGGACAATCCGTAGTCATATAAGTGAGATACCCTTGAGTACGACCTTAAACCCCAATCAAAAAAACAAACAATCAATTAAAGGAGTTCGTATCGTATATAGGACTAAGCATTTTCACCATTAACTATGATGATCATGAAATGAGAGTTCGCTATGCTAAGTCTGTAGGCCTGGAAAAAAACATTCTGTAGCACTCGTGTGTATGTTCGGCTGGAAGTGGATGGATACATTTTCCTCCAGTGCTAAGTAAAAACAGCATTGCTACTCTTAAAACAAACAGTCTTTAGCCAGGTGGCTAAATAAAATGAATTAGAAGCGATTCAACCAGAAGCCAATTCGTAGGAGATAAAGAACACACTAAATTGTAATTTTTCTCCCTGTATCACTCGGTCTCTTCAAACGTTCTCCTTCCAGTAATACTAATGAGTTCCTTGGTACTGCGGTCCAATATGCCCTCATTACCGTAAAGTCAAAATATCGACGAAAGAAATATTGAATTGATCTCCCTTTTAGAATGGATAAATAATACTACAATTTAGACTAAATATATCATTTCATACGTGTTGGGCCAATCGTATTCTCGCGAGAGTTTCTATAGTTTTTAGTCGACCCTCCGGTATATGAGTGAGTCACACGATGTGGCATTGGCAATCGCAGGGGTGGCTTTTACGAAGTTTCCTCCAGGTTTTCCACCGTAATAAGACAAGGTCCAGTGTGAAATGGACAATCCGTCGTCATATAAGTGAAATACCCTTGAGTACGACGTTGAACACCAATCAAACAAACAAAAAAATCTATAGTTTCTAAAACACGCCATGCCAGGCCATCGCGCGTTAATTTCCGCTAATATTTGGGGCGACGTTAGCCACAGATCAGCAAATAAAAAAAGTGCAAAGCAAGATGACTCGGATGTATCTTAGAGTCAATGTCTCCAGGTAAGAAGAAGAATCGATTCTATTTTACAATGAGTATGGGCGAGAGTGTTACTGATAATCTTTAGCAATTCATTTGAGAAAACAAATGCCAAATTAGAAACATGATGCATTAAATGGATTCGGGTGAGTTACATTTTATAAACATGTTGTATTTACTCGGTCAATCCTTGCAGTGTGTAGTCAGACTGTTTGTTTACAGTTTTTACGGGTGGCTGGAGGGAACTTCCTGTTGCCCTGGTGCTTTCAGAGCTAAATAGTAACAGGGAGACTAAATATTTGTGATGTCTTTATATTGTGTTGTCAGTGTCCTGTATTTGTCCTGCGATGTTTTTTGTTGTTGCCAGAGGTTTCGGTGAGGTGGTTTCCTTCACCCATTTGGCTGGCACGCCGTCGTGTGAGTGAAATAACCTTAAGTATGGCGTTAAACCCTGACCAATCAATCAATGTTTACAGTTTAGTTTATAGCCAATACAAAATAAACGTCGAATACGAGCGTGATGTTATGTAATGCCGCGTTAATATCTGCCAATACGTAAACCAATGCACATCAATCAATTTGTATATGTACGCGATTCTTACGCGGTGTCTGTCGTCCATTGTTTGCCCAGCGTGGGTTTAAATGGATCAGAATAATGTGATATCAATGTTACGATGACGGCGGAGTGAATAATGGTCTCCGAGGATTTGTATTAGCTCTATAGAAACTAATAAAAATGAGTTCACTGATACTGTCGCCCATTGTATAACTACACATATATAGCGTTTATATCCAATTAAATGGGCCGTCATAAGTCAAAATATCGACGATTGAATTAATGATTTGATCTTTATTTTAGAATGGATAAAGATACATATAGTCTTATACAATATGAAAGAGAATTACGAAACAAGAACTTACCTACATGTTAATCTTTAACAATTCATATTAGAAAATCAATGCCAAATTAGAACCCTAATGCATCACATGAATAGGGGGGAGTCGAATTTTATAAGCATTTTGTATTTACTCAATCAATGCTTCCAGTTTGTAGTCAGTCAGTTTGTTCCCTGCTTAGTTTACAGGAAGTGCATATCAAGTTTCGAATGCGAGCGGGACGTTGTGTAATCCCGCGTTAATATCTGTCAATACGTTAACCAATGAACATTAATCAATTTGTATATGTACGTGATTCTTACACGGTGTCTGCCGTCTTTTGTTTACTCAGTGTGGTTAGAATGGACCAGAATTATGTGATTTTAATGTGACGATGAAGGCGGAGTGAATAATGGTCTCCAAGGATATTTATAAGCTCTATAGGAAATTATAATTATCCGGACTTCTGATACTACGTAATTCATCAAACGTCACAAGCGAAATAATTCCAAAATAACTGTTCAACAATTAGATCACAATGATAGGGCGATGGAAACATTAACACGTATGCTAATCAGGATGTATGATTTCTAAATACGACTGTCTCCTGACGTTTTTATACTTGATAGATTGGCGTATGTTTGCTTTTTTAAATGTACCTACCAAATCTGTTGCGGCTTGAATTACCTTCTTGTGCACTCTTGGTTTAAATGAGAAGCATGCTTATACCCATTCAAAATTAAATCAATGTTTGCTTAACATGGTATGCACTCAAGTGTACATAGCTTATAAATGAGCCTGAGTAAATAGGCCGTGAAGAGAAGTTATGAACAATTGTATTATGGGTATTATGGGTGTGCTTTGGTGTATTATGGGTATTATGGGTGTGTTGATACGTTTGATAATCGCGTTACACAAATTATGGTAACATATGATGTATCTATATCTCATGTTTTGATAGACTCTTCATGCCATGTCGTTTGTGACTTTTTAACAATAACTATTATTGAAAATTGTTCAAAATCATTTTAAAACGTATTTTATCCATTATTTAAGAGTCATACTGTCATTGTGGCGATACCTATAAACATGTATTATTCATAAATATGCATTGAATACTATATCAATGTTATAGCCAGTTTGCACTCTAAGACATAATGGTTCTTTGATGACTCTTTAGAAAAGAGGATGGTTCTTGAACCATCACGACAAAAACGCGTTGATATAAGAAGAAAGGGAAAAATACTAGGAACAGTTCCATGTGAGGTGTTCCATACAGAACCATAAAGGGTTCCTCCAGAGCCATCACTGAAGAACCTTAAACGGGTCCATTAGAGCCAAATTTTTTAAGAGTGTATTACATGGAAATTATACCATACATGAGTAACCAACTTGAGTTACTACATTGGCTCTGAAGCGATAATCAAAGTTCTGAACACACTCAATGCATCGTTTTTATAACTTTGGTATAAAACCTTTCTAGTGAGCCTCACTTCAGTTTCTCTTCAAGCATTTTTAAAAAAAATAACCCGATTTAGTAACCACAAGGTATTAGTTGACTGGAAAATAAAAGCTTATTTTTTATAAAGTCAATTACACCTTTAGATTAGTTTGTTTATAAACGTGACAACCAAACGCCGTATAATCCTCTATCTTCAATACTTTTTTTTTGAGAGTAGATATTATCCATGCAGTCCGTTTGTTTTGCTGATATCTATGTCGACATTCAACAATTTTGAGATTTAACCCACACAGTAGCTAGGCATTCCAATTCGATTAATTAATCGGAGTTTGTGTATGTACGTGATTCCGGAGCGCGTCCATACCCTAGTAATTCTGGGGTAGCATTATGAGTATTTGTAATCGAGTTACGTCGTGCCAATATTCGCTTGCGTCAGGCTTTATCGTTACAGAGAATCATTACCGGGTGTTCGCACAGGCGTTCTGTTATCGGTCATTGGTCTCTGTCATGAATCCTTAGAAGACCATACTAACGGAAATGTCAAATGAAAACCAAATATCATATCTTATGCATGGTATATTTTTAGAGATGCACAGGAAGACAATTTTGCTTGTCTCCAACGGAATTCGAATTCAGATCTCTGGCTAGTTGGACCAGCGACTATAGAGGCTCACGGCATGCATTGTATACACGGTTATCAATCGTATTCTCGCGATAGTTTATATAGTGGACGAGACTAAGACAACTCTCGTACGCTATGCCAGGCCATCGCGCATTCACTTTCCGCCAATATTCAGAGCAACGTATGCCACAGACCAGCAAATAAAAGAAGTGTAAAACTAGATGGCCAGGGTGTATCTTAGAGTCAATGTCTCGACGTAGGACGTAGAATCGATTATATTTTAGAATGCATTGTTATATGATATACAGTTTGATCACAAATCCAATATTACTTAACTCCCCAAACAATTGGTGTGTCTATTTCTCAGATGTAGCAGCAGGGGGGGTCAGCATACTTCCTCTATGAGGCCGCGGCGGCTCCCAGCGGTATTTCCTGATGTTGATCATGTACAATTTGATGGGACTGTCAATACATACCTGGTCGAACCGTGGAAGTGAGGGACAGATGAACACGTGTAACAAGTTTCGAAAATGTATCCTTGACAAAATGGTCAACTTATTTGTATTTCACTGCCCACGGCTAATCTACCAAAATCTTTGATCACGTACAATTTGATGGGACTGTCCACACACAGCTGGTGGAACCGTGGAAGTGAGGGACAGATGGACACGTGTAACAAGTTTCGAAAATGTATCCTTGACAAAATGGTCAACTTATTTGTATTTCACTGCCCACTGCTAATCTAAGAAGTTCGCTGTAAATGAGTTTTGAACAATTGTTCTCCCTTATAAAAAATATGTGCCACGAAATATATTTTGCGCTTTTCAAAGCTGATATCTATGTAGTGTTTTACGATCAAGTCAATTTCCAACACTTCTATAAATAATAAACAAGGTATAGTTTTTTGCATTTAAATAATGAGATAGAAGCTGAACTTAATGTATTATTTAAATGCACTAAAAAAAAGTTAACCGTCAATGAAGTCAGAACTATTTCTTTGCTGAAACAGAAAACAAAAAAACAAATAAACAGTACAACACAATTCTACAGTCTCAAAACCCAATGTTCAGAAAAGACATGTTTTTAGAGTTTGTCTTCGATGGGCAACTGGGCAACCTTATTTTGTTCTTTGTTTTGTACTTCCTTCTTAAATTCTTAACTTCAATATATAATTCGTACAAAATACATGACGTGATGTGCTCTCTATAAAACACAAACGGTCAAGTTGTGTTTTATCACCAATGGTGATCAGTTGTCCGACACACCAACCACTGGACCACGGCTGTGATCACCAGCTGAATCCTGTTGATTTAACAGTATTTTGGCGCGTGGAAGAAATTGAGGAGTCCCATGCCAAAAACTCACATTTACATTTGATTATTGTCCAATATTGTTTGTGCCGTATTGACAATATGAATCCGTGTCAAATTAAATAAAAAATTCAATGCACCAGAGGATAACAAACATATAGGATTTTTGGGGGTTTGTTGAAAATTAATGTTTCTTCAGTGCTATATACAGTAAATATAGCAGCGATTGAAATATACTACCAGTAGTTAGGGGTGTATATATTTTACTACTCTTAGAGTGCAGATCATGCGCCCGCATTCTTGTTTAATGGTCAGCGTGTCTGTCTACTGATCCTCATTCCATGTGACGCTTACATTATCGAGTTCCCCTGACGAATTCCGTTATGAGCCCACTGACTAAGGGTAGTTTGTTTCATACAATGCACTTGAGGAAAATTAACTTTCCAACGTTGTGAAAACATTTCACATCTTGGGTTTGCTAGTGTCAACCACTGTTGAAAAAGACCGCCAACATATTTGTGAGATACCCTTAAGCACGACATAAAACACCAATCAATCAATTCGTTACATGACGGAGAGTAATAGATGGCTCCGGTAAGTTTCCTCCCAGCTTCCATCGCATTTAAATAAGACAGAGTGAGAAGTGAGCAATTCGTCGTCAAATAAGTTACATGCCCTTGAGTAGGACGCTAAACCCCAATGAAACAAAACGTATTATGTTTTAATTACGTAACGATTATATGAGGTGTTATATTACTATAGTCAAGAATCACACATTTTGTTTCCGAAGTCTCATTAAACTGAGATGCTTTCATTCGAAACTTATGGTAGGCAGTTAAACTTCAGCGTCAGATTTAACGGTGCAGTGCTAATGGTGTTATCAGAAAACACAATGTTTGTTAAACACAGAGTCGGAGCTGAGGTGGTTGGTGCTTTGTTGCCTTGATATGTAATACGCTATTGTATTCTTTGCTATTCTTCTTGTCGAAATATCGATCACCATGACTTTGCAAAATGATTTCCTTCACGAAACTCGTGTGAGGTAGGACACACTCACTTAGCTAAAAGTCTGATAATATATTGTTTGTGTCCGTGCTCTACAAGTAACTAGAGTAAAGTATAGTTACATAAAACGTTCAAATCTTTTAACCGAGAGTATCGTAGAGCACACAAAATATGCCTTTATTACGCATTTCCATTCAACTGCTCTTAGGCACTTTCAAAGCCAAATCTCAGTGGTATAAGGATTTCAACTACGCACGATTGGTGGACCCTCCTGATACTGTATAAACCATCAGAGATCAAAGGCAAGGGTAAATTCCGGATTTATCACACATTCAAATCCACTCATGCAGGCGAAGTCTGAGTCGTTTTAGAAATTGACTTGGATTATTTGTTTGTTATTTTGTTTCCCGTGTTTGAAGCTGTGACTCACCAGTTGTTCCCAGTCTTGGATAATGGTGGCCAATTTCAATGTACTCCGCGTTCGTAGCGAATTTCCCTGAATACTGATACTCAGAGTTTAAAAGCTGATTATTGCGATAAGCGGACACTACAATGATTCAAACATGTAAAATAATCTTAAGTCATCAGGAATTTTATACATCACAATGCTGTTAATCCAAACAAATAAACACTCATTAATGCAGCAAGTTTGCATGCTAAAATAAACACGGTTTAAATCGGTTTTGTAGAATAATTTTCAATCGTCGTTTAAAACGCATCATTACGTGTGTTATTGGCGGCTTGTTGATCAATTACCATATTCCACTTCACAATATTTAATTTCTTTATAAAAAACCGACCATCTCTCTTATTTAGCTACTGCATATTACAGGAGTAGTTCTGAGCGCAAAGACTTACATAAGCCAATAATGCCTTTTGTAGTAGAACCCGTAAATGAGTCTTGAGACAGTAATGATTTTAAGTCGGACGATTGCCGTCAATATTGACTAAGAAATTCCCAGACACACCTGGACGTCTTCAACAAAGGCTAAGCGGCAAATAGATTAAACGGATTGAAGCACTTAACGTCTGATGTACAGGGGCAGACAAAACGAACTGATTCATAGGTATTTGCCTAAAGTTGCAACCTCATCTCATCACTCACGTTATAGTGGTATAAATACAACCTTTATTTATTTCATTCATTTTTAATTTCAATTTTTAATGATGCAGTAGGTTAGAGGAATCTAGTTGGTCAATATTTATATTTGTTTGTTTGTTTGATTGGGATTTAACGTCGTACTCAAGGGTATTTCACTTATATTACGACGCGCCAGCCCAATGGGTAAAGGGAACCACCCCCGACACCACTGGCAACAAACAAAGACAAGACGGGACAAAAACAGAACAATACCAGGACGCAATACAGACACCACAAACAGATAGGCTTCCTGTTGCCCTTTAGCTCTGAGAGTACCAGGGCAACATGAATCTCCCTCCAATCAATATTTATACGATTTCCCTCTTGGCTTTGGACTCATGTCCCTTTAATTTATAAGGTTTCAATCTATGTCCGCAATTTCGGTTGGTTCGAGATTCTGCTAATTGCAAAGATAAAGAGTCCGGCAGTTCTTTGACAATATCATGTATAGAACCAAGTGTGCTGCTTATTGCCTTCGAGTGCTTGCATGGGCGATTTGATGCATTTTGGCAAGGTCATTTCAAGATATCCAGTCGCTTTGTATTGCTTCTGTACCAACCGACCTCCGTTGTGTTCGAATAACCTAGTCAGACTCAAACATTGGAGAAAGCCCTACAATATATACTTGCTAGATAGTACAACACGCAGCCAACTTGAACTTTGCTTTTGTTGCTAAGAATATATACCATCACAATTGACTGACGTTATAAAAAGAATTGAACTAGAACAAATGAGCAGCTGCAATACCTAAGTGAGTGTGTCCTATTTAAATATTTAGCTCTGAGAGCACCAGGGCAATATGAAGCTCCTCCAACCACCCGCGGTCTGTTCCTATAAGTATTTCTACTAGAGTCTCGTTTGATGACGTGGATCTGCACCTACTATTTTGTTGTTGTTGCAATGTGTTGTGCCATTCGACATCTGTTGGACTGGGACTCC
>JAQQZZ010149958.1:0-12632 GCA_030265115.1 Mopalia vespertina | reverse complement strand
TGAAAACAATTAACCTACCTTAAAAAATTAAGTGACCCCCCCCCCCCTCCCCTACCCCCCCAGCCGTAAAACAGATGAGTCAATAAGAAAATTTGCCCGCCTTTGCCTAATTTTGCTTTTCATTTTTGTACTCGCCTTGAACATAATAACTTGAAAATAAAGTATCCGATTTGTTCAAACTTTAAATACAGCTTCAATTTCTTGAAGGGCAGATGTCATTACATTGCATCCAATGCCAGGGTGACAACCATTGCATACTTTGCGATTTCCAGGCCTGTGTAACAAATTACACATGCCAATATGGATGGTTTAACACATTTTGCAAGCTTCACGTGTCTAGGAACATCAAAGCGTGAACATAGTTTCACAGATTTTTCGAATTTGGACTACTTTTAATCCCGTTCGGACAAGGAAAAGGTTTTACATGTTGTCGGTAAATATGACAAACATTTTTATAATTTTATATTTATGCAAATATATCTTGATGAGAAGATACTGTAATCTCTATGGTTTTTCGGCTGCCGTTGTAATCAGTGTGTTGGAGATCATTCCCTTAAACATTGATTGGATCCATAAAAGCTTGCTTTAGTTTGTGTGTTAGTCGGATGACTGCGGATGAGCAGCATCATTCCATGTTGACCATGGTGTTCAAGTAACAGGAGATATCGACGGGTATTGTATCTCATTTAATAGAGTCGCTTTAAATCTCAGCCAGATTTAATAATATGGTCTTCCATTCCCACGGTCTCAATGACAGTTATGTAAGCATCTAGTCCATTTCTGTGCTTGACCTCTACATTTGCTGTGATAAGCTTCCGAACTTTATATTAAAAACATGCCCTGACCCCTTAATATTTATACTGGAGTCGATTGGGTGCATGATTGTGTGACCGATCTGTTACCTGTTGGGGGTTTTAACGATGCGGTGTCTGACTTTATGGTGGCGCGGGTTCGATTAATGTGCCGTCCCATTCCACACGATCTTTAAAAACTTTAATGGGTTCAACATATTTGAATTTTAAACTCAATGAAATTAAATTTTATTAACTGTCCTATTGTTATCAACACAACAATCATTTACGGTAGACCTATACGCCCGATGTAAGATTTGTCATGTATTCGATGTGTTATGTGTTGCTTATCAATGGAAAAAGTAGATTGTAAAAGTTGTTAGACAGAGAATATGAAAAGAGTGGGATAAGACCCATCGGTACAGCTGCCATCTTGTCTGACATGAAATGTTTATTCTGGACAGACTGATATAATTGTGGTGAGCCCGCCCTGTGTTTGGGTAAGCTCCTCTGTCTTCTCTCTTATTCCGCTAGAAATTGCTCTTTTATCAGCGTCTTCCTGGCCCTGGTGATCAAATAACGGGAGATATTACCCGACATAATATGCGTCCTTTCTAAATGTATCCAGATAATGTGGACGATGGATTAATTTAGTGGAGCCCTGTGTATGTGTGAACTCTTGTGGTAGGTCCTATCAACTCACATCTATTCTTCTTTTACCGTTTTTAGACATTTTGTCATTTTCTTTACGGCAAATAAAATCATTGTTATTCCTTTTACAGGTGGCATTTCTTTAACATAAACACTTATTTGTGATTTTGTAGTATTGATGTTATTTGACTCAAATTTCAAATCACATATATGTGGCTGATCGAACGGATATGTTCTTGATATGTGCGTTCTTTGTTTATGCCCTTATCTTGCAATACATTTGTATTTGTATTTGGTCGGCATTCTGCTGACCACAGTTTAGTAAAGCTTTTATCAAAATAAAGGACTGGGGGTATAAAAGGAATGTTTCCATTGACAACGGTGTTAAGATTTTCAACCACCTATAGTAACATAGTCATATCAGTGCAATCAGAAGTCCATAGTTAATGGACTTCTGGTGAAATATATGTGTATTTGAGTAGAACGTTCAACACGAAACAAACTAGTGAACAAAGAAAAACACATGAAAAAATTATCTTCTAAATCCACTATACGAACGACTTTAGCTATAGCTATTGAATGATGACTTCAGAGAAGAGTTTTGAACGGGTGTTTTGGTGAAACAAAACTTGGTTGGTTTAGGTGAATTGCTTGTGACCTGTGTGTTGAAATAATGTCTTTGGGACATCGACTGTTTCCCGAAAGCTTGGTTAGTTTGCACAAATAGTCCTATTTCCACTTCGGATTACCTTTTCATGTGATCAGTAACATATTGAAACGTGGGTTAAGACAGGAATCAATGTCTATACTTCAGCATTCAATCAACCATCGCCATCATCTTCTCTTAGATGAAATGTTTATTCGGGCCACCTTGATTTGAATCTAACAAGCCCGCCCTGTGTTTGGGTAAGCTCCACTGGCCTGCCTCTTATTCCGGTAGAAATTGCTCTTTTGTCGGCGTCTTCCCGTCTCTAGTGATCAAATAACAGGAGATATTGGTAAATCTGGTAACTAATCTAATAGCCGTCCTTCTAAATCTCTACCAGATATTGGATGGTATGGACTTTCGTTTCCAAGGTTAGTTTTGCCGGTCTCTGTGTGTCTGTTAAATTAAACGTGAACCAAGATGAACATCGTGCTCTTGACAATTACTGCTTTCATTTAATCTACTAAAGATCGGATCACATAATATCGTGACCTTCTCAAAGGGACCAAACTCTTTCAACGACAAGGCAGATTATATTATATGCTCCCTATGTGGATTGTCACATAAAATCTATACTAATTCGATAACCTGCATTAATCATATACAATGTAGCATACTGCCTTACACTACCAGCGACATCTTTATTCATTTTGCCATCAGTCTGATGCGAGTTCAAAAATTACGTTAAGTCATATGATTTAATAATGTGTTAAACGCACTGCAAACTTTCTGACAAGAGTAGAAGAGTGTTTGGCTAAAAATAGATAATTTTGGTCGTGATTCAATTTCTAAATTGTTCCACTGTCCTAAGGTAAACAACGTGTTACTGGCATTTATTTCAACTGCACGATCGTGACTTTTTTTTAAAAATTTAGTTATACTGCCAAGTTAGGTGGGCCTCAAACATAGATCAGAGTTGGTTAAAGTTGGTTATGGCTTAATATGACCATTGCCAATTTTGCTACATGTTTATATCCAGATATTAAGTATTAATTCAAAGGAAATATTGCTTTTGTTTACACCTCGTCCTATATTTTGTCATAATGAATTTAATGAAAATAATTTAATCAATTTTTGTTGTAAATTTTATACAGGTTTCTTGTTGTTACTGGAGATAAATTTAGTTTGTGCCTGTCCAAATGATGTCGTGTTCGGGGTGTACAACTGCTTACGTCATGTGGCTTCCACAGAGACTGGACTGTCAGCTTCAATAGATGTAGATGTACTAAAGTCAAAATGTCTGTAAGTTAGTGATACTTAAAATCAATCAATCAATCAATCATTAAATGAATCAGTTCTCATTGTAATTTATAAAGATTAATTGTGTAATTGAAGCTGCCAGGCAATGCTTTATTTTGGTTCCGGAATATGGTGTTACCTTTTTAACTTATGCTATGACTTATGTTCCAGTGATGGAAGTTTTGAGGTCACTATTTCCTGTGTGCAGAATCTCAGGTATTCTTGTCGTCATGACAACAAACGACGAGAAATGATTGACAAAACAGTTGACGTAGAGAAGATGCAGGCTGGTTTTGCGTACACGTGTGATCAAATTGAAGGTATTTACATCAGTCAGGGAACCAATACATAGGCTACTCATTGTTATATATTCATCACTGAATTGACCGTGACTTGTTCTCATTTATATTAATGATCTTGTCTTAGATATAAATACAAATGTGCGTGTTTTGCGGCCGATACAGCGACCTATCTGTCTATTGAAGACCCAATCGAATCCAAGAATGGTCAGAAAAGTGACTTGTTAAATTCAAACCTCATAAATCTGTAGCACAGTGTTTTAGTTTAAAAAATACTGCACCCATTTGTCCTGATCGTGTGTTAGGTGACACCTATAAAATATAAACTTTGTAGGGAAACATTACATACGTTGTATTCTTCTTACATATTGCCTATCTTTGATTAAGCAGATGCTTTATTGCTAAACTGTTGTACAGAACAATCTTTACTTTTAGAAAATTAGCAATTAAATGCTTTGCGCACTATTTCTGGGGCTGTTCGTGGGACAAATCACGCTACTCTTTACAGCGAGACTGGTTGAATTCCACTGTTAGAAAGAAGGAATCGACATTGTATTTGTATCTTTTACAAGATGTTACACAATATGTGTCCAGCTTACTTAGCAAACCCAGTCCCACCGCAGGTCTCCAATAGAACAAATTATTACTTCTGTCCATCCCATTTTGTCGTACACAGTTATGTGCGGGTTCTTTCCTACCGTATACAGCAAAGTTGTGGAATAAATTAAATATAGACATTAAGCGGTCTCCTAGTTTACTCGTATTTAAATCACGTCTGATGATGGATGACATCAATGTGCCAAAATATAACTATGTAGTTACGCGCATGGGTCAAATACTTCACACTCGGTTAAGATTGTGTTGTAGTGACTTAAACATACACAAATTCCAACGCTCCATCTCAGACGATCCATCATGTAAGTGCGGCTTCCATTTGGAAGACGATAAGCACTTTTTACTGAATTGTCCCTTGTTCTCCAACATGAGACGTGATTACCTACGTCCTGTGTTACAATTCGCGATAATGCTCTTTCAGTTGAATACTTAATGTATGAGTCAATCAATTTCTCCTACAATTTAACACTAACATTGTTCTCAAAGTACAAATGTTTTTATCCTAAGGCTTTCGATTTAGACTTGTCTGATTGGCACTTCTTGTTTGATAGTATGAAAAATAATAACCTAATACGTTAACGTTTTAACTACTGGTTGAATGTATATCAATGTCTTTATAGATGTACTGTACCGCCCATGTACGTTCATGAAATATATATGTATAAGTATACGCATAATTATCTAACGTAAAACTGTCTCACCTGTCTACATAGGCTTGCACTTTTTGCACCATATTTATATTTGTTTACCGTTTATTGACAACGATTTTGATTTCTTATTTGTATTAATTTGTCTTCCGGAGAGATGTCACTATAGGCTTAGCCTGTTCATCAATCCTTAACTTCAATAAAATATTGTTAAAACCAAGAACGCTTCTTTCCGCCCGTCGGTTACAAATTTTGTAAACACGGTAACAAAAATGCACGGATTGACTTCAAACTTCGAATGTAGCATCCTCCTTTTAAGACCATGGATGGGATTGCATTTTACTTCATTCCTCTTAACAGTGATGGGTGTAATTTTACAATAGTCCTGTCTGCATGTTAACAGATAACTGGAGAATTAATTGACAGAAAATTTTCAAACTTGGAGTATTGCTTCCTGTTATCAAGGTATCGGGTGGGATTGCATTTTACCAAAATGCAGAAAGCAATATTACCATCATTGCGTAGTTTTGTAATATTGTGAACGCCGCTTTAATGTGAAGACATATTTACCGATTGACGTAATACATGGGATGTCGCTTCCCTCCTATTTTAATAATAATTTGGAATGTATTGCACAAAATGTTTGCAAAACAATACTGCCGTGTATATTTGTGTTATCCCCAATAGTTCTCGTCTACCGTGTCTGTTTGTATGTATTTAGAACACAACTTTATGAACTTTATACATGGAAAGTCGTTTTGCGCAAGTTAAAACAATGGATGTAATTACATTTCACGATATTTCCCAGAACAATTTGACCGCCTTCCCGTAATTTTACAATCTTCATTTCTGTACGTATCATGAACAAAATAACTTGGAAATAAATCAACCAATTGACATAAACTTGGAACACAGCTCCCACTCCTTGTAGAGACGAGCGTCAGTACTCCAACTGAATATCTAGGACTGTATGGCCACCATTGCATTTTTTTGTGTCCACCACTACTGTAGTAGGGGGGGAGGGGACTTAGAAATGCTACTCGGCGTCCGTCCGTCCGTCTTTCCGTCCGTTCGTCTGTCCGTCCGCGTCACAAATGTTTGTGAACACGCCACCTTGAAAACAAATTCACCGATTAACTTCAAACTGGGTATGTACTTTCCTCCTAAGACGACGGATGGTATTGCATTTCACCGAATTCCGTTCAGCGAATTGGCTGTTATTACATAATTTTATCATATGTATGCCTGTATGTGTTGTGAACACAATAAAGAGAGAATAAATTCAGGGTTAAACTTCAAACTTGGTTTGTAGCTTCCTACTGTTAAGAGGACGGATGGTATTGCATTTCACCAAATTCCGTTAAACGAAATGGCCGTTCTTACATAATTTTAGCATATGCATGACTGTGTGTGTTGTGAACACGATAAGTAGAGAATAAATGCACAGATTAACTTCAAACGTGGTATGTAGCTTTATCTTGTTAAGACGACAAATAGGATTGCATTTCACCAAATTCTGTATAACAAAATGGCCGTCATTACACTTTTAGAATAGCCATGCCTGTATGTGTTGTAAACACGATAAGTAGAGAATAAACTCACAGATTAACTTTGAAAACTTTGAAAATAGCTTCCTGCCTTTAAGGCAATGGATGGGATTGACTTTCAATAATGACCGCCATTAAACATGATAAATTTGAGATCAAATTCGCAGATTAACTTGAAACCTAGAAGTTAACTTCCTCCTACTAAGACATAGGATAGGATTGCATTTCATCAATTTGCGCGTAACAGTATGGCCGCCTTTGTATATATTTTTTCAATATTCACGCCTATGTGTTATGGACATGATAATTTTGAGAACAAATTCACTGTATAATTTGAAACTTTTATGAAAGCTTCCCTCATCCCACCATTAAGACAAAGGATGGGATTTCATTTCTACAAATTCTGTCAAACAAAATGATAGCCATTGCATAATTTTACAACTATATTCATGCAGGTTTTATGTTGTAAACTCGATAACAAATTCACGGATTATCTTGACACTTGAAATATATCCTCCTCCTGATAAAAAACCCCAGATTTGATTGAATTTCACCAAATTTGATCAAACAAAACGGCCACCATTGCATGATGTTACAATATTCACTCCTATTTTTTGTTAACATGATAGGTTGACAGTACTGACGCCTTTGTGCTGATAGCATAATTTGAGAACAAGTTCACCAATTAACTTGAAACCTGTACTCTGCTTCATCTCATTAAGATGACGAGTTGGTATGGATATCACCAAGTACAATAAAACAAAATGGCCACCATTGCGATATTTAACAAAATGGCCATCACTCCAATCACTAACTTCAAACTTCTATTTTTCTGTTAATACCATAGATGTGGTTGTATTTCCCTAGTTTAACAAAATATGGCAGACATTGCAAACTGCACCAAAAATGATGACAAACACCATAACTTTGACTCTTTGAAGAACAAAAAATGATTAATAAAAACAGTCGGAAAAGGTGATTTGACTGGGAGTATGGACATATTTTAAAAAAAAAACAGTCGGAAAAGGGTATTTGATGGGAGTATGGGCATATTTAACATAAAATCAGTCGGAAAAGGTGATTTGACTGGGAGTGTGGGCATATTTAAAATAAAAACAGTCGGAAAAGTTGATTTGACTGGGATTATGGGCACATTTAAAATAAAAACAGCCGGAAAGGGGATTTGACTGGGAGTATGGGCACATTTAAAATAAAAACAGTCGGAAAAGGGGATTTGACTGGGGGTGTGGGCATATTTAAAACAAAAACAGTCGGAAAAGGTGATTTGACTGGGAGTATGGGCACATTTAAAATAAAAAGCCTTTTGTGGTTTACCTGCATGCTACTCAGCTTGATTACTTTAGAAAAAGGTGACTATTTACATTCCGATAAAATGCTTCAAATAAAAATTAATACTTGTTGTCTGTGTTATAGTTCAAGTGGAAAATGCGAACTGTGTTTCACAATACAAGGATCGTATTAACAGGTGTTGTGCTGATGTAGAGATGCAGTTTACCAGAGAAAAACACAACGCTCATACCCCAGACCTATATCTGCAGCTTGTCTGTAGGTACGTTCATCAAAATCTGCTTGTCACTGAATGCCTTAGAACATAATACTTTTGATATATATCAGACCACCAAAACAAAGGATTTCGTAGATAGCTTTTTATAATCTTTCAAATATTCCAGCACAGTTATAGACTCGAAACGTTTATCTTTTTGGAAGAGAAAATTCTGGTCAACAGAAATAATAGATAGGTAATTTATCTAGTCGACAGTTAAATTTGAATTAAAAACTGAAATTTTAAACAATAAATTGACTTTTTCTCTACAAAATAATGGATTATTCCATTTATTTTTCTTTAGTCCGTATTTGCTTTGAGAAAATGAAGAATGTCTGAGACAACGTACATTTTACTTGTTTGTTTTTTCAAATAGTTTTATCGATGCCATTACCCATTGCTCAGAAAGGCCTGTTCGATTGTACTGCAGCCAGGAATCTGCCCGCGTTACAGTTCACCTTATGGAGGGCCTCAAACCGCCAGGATGTCTGCCATACGATAGCTCGTCTTCCATAACGTTCGCCTCTTTTAGTATCGTGCTATTCTCATCCCTGTTTTCAATTATTCATCTTCATATTTAATGCAAATTGATACCACCAAAGGCCAGTCAATGTTGTAATAAATACCGCAAACAGTACGATATTCTAAATACTTGGCAACACACCTTTAACTGACATACTCCACTTTAAGAGATTCTCCATTTATTGTTTTGACTTTGAAAAAAATGTATTTGTTATAAAAATGATGGTTACAATCTGTAACACAGGGAATCTTTCTTGATCGTAAATAATTATCTCTGATAAGGCTTACAAGGAGACAGTCTATTGACTCAGTATTTAACTGAACGAAAATCTGTTAGTAATAAATTCTAATTAATAAATAACATTTTGCTATAATTATCCTCCGCCATTTAAGTAATCAACAATTATGAAACCAATCGGTGCAATGAAACTAAGCCTTACGAGTTCAATCTGCAAGTCAATATGTTTCAAGGATTAAAAAAAAGTCATGCTCGATTTTTCCTTGGTTCCCAGCTTCCATTTGATTTAACAGGAAAAGCCGTCCATTGATTTTGCCTGCTGAGAATACATCAGTTTGAGATATGGTAAAGAAAACGATGTTATGATAATTTATGTGTTTTTTTTTTTTTTGCAGTTTCATTATTTCGTATGAGGAAAGTATTATTAGTTTTTGTAGACTGAAATGATAACTGTTTGTGAAAGTAAAATGTTTAAAAAAAATATATATATTTAATGTGATATGGTGATAAAAGATGAAAATTGTTTTAAAAAAAAATATAAATATATATCAGAACCAGACTCGAGGATTTAGGAAAGAAAAATCTCGAACAAAGGATTAGGACGCCATTGTAGTGTCCTGTACAAGTTCTTTGCGGCGAGAAAAGATGACAGTCTTCACTTGGATGAGAAATCGGGTAACATTCTAAAGATAATCTTTGAAGCTCCGTCAGAGGCTTACTGTTGGACCTGTAAACCAACAGTTCCGGGTTCGAATCCCGATTGTGGCATTCATATTGTCATTATAAAATGATACGTATGTACTATAACAGTTTGTTCATAATTTATTTTATTTACTACAAGTTGGTTGTGTTACAAGTAGATAACATGTCATTGCCTCGTATATTCATCACTTTACATATCTATTGTCCATTTCTAGTAAATCATATATAAATTGTCTTGCAATACTATGCTCTCTATGCAATAAAAAATATTTTCGAATTTCGTTCATGTTTTTATGAAGCAGAATGGTATAACCTAGCTCCAATCTCATATATAAAGTGACGAAGGTCCTCTGTGGTGTAAGGCATCAGGAGAAAATAAGGCTTTTGGGAATTAAAATTATATTTTGTGAATATTCTGTATTTACCAAGCTTTAATCATAAGAAGGTCGCGTGTTTTTATTATAGTGAAGAAATACTAGACCTTGTTCTCAGTAAGGATGTGACTTATGTATAATTGCGGGGATTATATTTCTCACTCTGAGATTTACTTAAGGTTTTATCCGCCATACTCGGCAAATGCTCATTTCCCACGGGTTTCCCGTGCCACAATCGAAAGGGATTTGCTTCAACTCTGAACCGTTCCAGTTGACCTGGACAAAGACGGCTTCTTGTCAATACAGCTGCACCGATCCATAGCTCCTTGATGTAGGCTTCAATTTTTGTTTAACGCTTGCATCAAGAGCTAGGATTTTGAAACGTCTCCAGAATATGTACTATTGCACCAGAACTTGAAGGCATATATATTGGCTCATATTATCAACTCTATTATTTTACGCCATATCAAATATTTTCGATTTAATTGGAAAAAAAGCTTTATACTGTCAAGTAGCGTTTATGATAGCGTTGACTGATTGATTGATTGATTGATCGTATACTTAAACAGATAGTATCACCCCCAAAACACGGCTTGTATGAAAACTAAGGCATCGGGGAATCGCTTGAAATCCAACTGATCTGAAACCAAAGGTGTGTTGTGACGTCACCAATGAGGGACACACGGGGGAAATCCTCATAAAGCCGGTCAAAGAGTGATGGAACTGTTTGTGGTGTATGTTAGTCCTGAGACATAAGCTTTAAAATATATTTTTGATGGAAAATTTCAAACACGTATATATACAATTATCAGACAATCCACTTTATGTCGCTCTTTACTTAGAAAATCCAAAGATTAGCAGCGACTCTATAGCAGGAAAAGACAGCCCCACCCACCCCATCGCCCAAATGTCTGGCGCTGTCGCCACAACAATGAGGGTTGGCTGATTGACGATAATCGTCATACTAAGTGTTATATTCACCTTGAATTTCTGAGTAATTGGTGGAAAATCAATGAACATATTTCACTAAAAATAACCCTGCGATTACCGCAGAAATCGTACAGCATAGGCAGACTGCCTCGAACATTATGTCGGAACTACCTTCGACACTTTCCGTACCGGAACAGTTATCTCGGAAGTGAATGGAACCAATAATATTACACAAAAACGTGAAATGTTAACCGCCGAATATTTTTCTGCGCATGCGAGTAAATCAACCAAAGTGCTCCTTTCTCTGGTGAAATCACATTTACACAAAACATTGTCCCTTTCTTATGTATGACTTGTTGCAACTAATTCAAATTTCGTCTGCTGTGAGAATTTTAATAATTATATAGACGTCATCATATCAATAGCCTTCAGACAATAAACACGTGGATAACTCAGTCATATGATGAAAGTAAATCCATGCGAGTTACTTCCCGTGATATGAACCGCTATACATCAGAGATTATTTACGGTACGGAAATGGCCGAGAGAAGGTCAGACATGCCTCGAACTGATGTTACGTGCAGCACCTTAATGGGATCATTCGTCTAGTGCATACACGACTGAACCACTTCATGACTTGAAGCTGCATAAATTGATCTGTGAGTACTTGGAAAGAGTAAGATGTTTCTCACTTTTAAAACATAAGTTGTTATACTGTTGAAATAAGTACTTATTAATCCTTTCATAAAAGTTTCACGCTGTCCAACGTTAACACATGCAGGCCTGCATGTACTCGATGTTCGGTGGTTAGCGTGTCGGACTATACTGATCATGTACCGCACATATGTTCGAGTCCCCTTGTAGATGTTTGGGATATAAGGGAGCCACAACAAGGTGACTGCGGCAACCGTAGGACGATTTTAACGAGCTTGCATAGTAGCTAACAGGACATATTCCCTGTTAGTTTCCCTGCCTCTCAAAGAAGGACATATTCCTTCGTCCCATTTTAAGGAAATGATCTTGAGCACAACGATAAACGGCAATAAACAAACAAACCGTAAAGAGACGAGTTTACGGATGTTTTTTTTGTTGTTGTTGTTGTATTATATATACCCCAATTGATGTAAATATAGGCTGAACGGGATCATTCATAATTGTTCGTTGCAGCATTTGTCCTTATATAAACACTGATATTAAATCAGTTTGGCCTACATACACATTAAGCCTGTATGTCACACTTATCAGATGCAACAGTCCTAGGAAATACATCTCTATATGGTGTATTTAAATGTTAACTTTTAAGAATTCCACAAGTAGGTGAAGTTCAAACTTTTTAATCAATTTATTGCTTTTTTAATTTTCACTAGATCTAGTTTATTAACAGGTTTACATTGGAAATTTATAACACGAGCATTTCATTCAGAAATGTACTAAACATGGGTGACAACTCGTCAAGTCAGACAATTGCAGGGAGACAACCGTGTTTACTGCAATCATCTATAGGGGTTTGTATTGCATCGTGCAATAATGAGGATTTACCAATTTAGTTTTTTTTTGTTGTGTGAAAAACGGATGGCTCGTCAATAAGCCAGATAACACTTTCGATGAAAATGCTGCATTCTGAGATTGAAGGAAGATAAACAAACCCACCACGTGTTTTCGCAGCATACAGAAACATGCAGGAAAGGTCAAGTGTAGGGTAGTGGTCTACGCGATTTTTGTGTGTAAATTAGGTTTAAATAATATTGGAAAGATCTGAAGTATAGTGTTATTGCTTTGTGGGGAATTTGCCCTGAACTGTTAAAAT